>RJWH01009445.1:0-22637 GCA_004363575.1 Solenodon paradoxus | reverse complement strand
CCTCCCCCTCCCCCCCCTCTTCCTGTGCAAGTTTGTTAACAGAGGCTGAAGGGCAGCAGCATTCACAGCAGTGAAACAAAGTAACAGATGCCCAATGGAAAGCACTAGACTGTTCTGTTTTTCAGTCTAAAATGCTAACCATTTAAAAATGGATTTTATTGGTCTAAATATAAATCTTAATTTGCCAACCCCTTGGGGATGTTAAATAGATTGCATATGTGCAAGATTCAAGTGTAGAATATAACAGATTAAGAATGTAAATGCATTGAAAAGGCCTGAATATGTATTTTGGACATCACAAGCTTTCAATAATTTTCCTTTGTGCTACTTTCAGTGAATTAGTAGAATTTTTTTTTTTTTTTTTAAAGAAGAGAAAAAAGATAGGGTTATTTTATTGCCTCCTTGGAAGGAATGTGAGTTCCTAAATCTCTGTTCCCATTTACAGCCTTTCTTGAAAGAATTGTCTGTACAGATTGTCTCCAATATTACTTTTCCCTATTCTCTCTTAAATCCCCTTAATTTGAACCAGCCCAGACCAACTGGTCATGTATGACATTTAATTCTTTTTGGTAGATAATGTAGGCACTTGGAGAGGCAATAAGGATTTATCATTCCTCTACCACCTCACTACCAGGTTATAATGAAAGCAATTGTGGGCATTTATTAGCAAGCAGGCACAAAAATGATACAACAATCTTAAATCTTTGTTCTTTTAAGTGTGCTGACCATAAATTGATTGCACATGTCCTAAAGCAAACATGACAATATTTTACAGGCATCAGGCAGAGAACTAGGCTCCCCTCAATTCAAAGCTCCACACAGATCAATTAAGAGATCTTGTCACAGAACCTCCCTGCTGTGTTCAGTTACCATAACATTGTATAGACTTGGTGGACATCATCATAAATCAGTGTGTGTGTGTAATGTATTAAGTTTACCCCCTTAAAATATTTTGATTTATTTCTTGCTTAAATGTCTCAGAGATTTTGTTGGTTGTCACCAAGAGCCAATGTTTCTTTTCTCTGTGATTGTTCTCATCTTTGTGCTCTTATTAATACCTTTCCCACCAATCTCCCTTTCATGAAATCTTATCCATCCTTCAGGATGCAGAGCAAATCTTACATCCTCTGGGAATGTGTAGATTTCAGTCTCGGCTCTGCTACTTATTAACTGTTGATCTTAAACAAGTCACTTAACCTTTCTGAGCTTGAATTTGCTCATCTGTAAAGGAGGATGAAAAGCTATCTCACAAGTGATTGTAGCAATTAAATGATTTAATGTATACAAAGTATTTAAACTAGCCTGTGGTTCATGATAAGCTCTTCATACACGTGGGCTACAGTGATGATGATGATGATGTAGTCTTCTGACTATCTTAAGTCCCCTATTTAACTCAGCATTTATTGATGTAGTAACTCAGTAATTGACAGAATGTCTTATTTGTGTTGGTAATTATAAGATATTTGAGTATTATCTTTTCTTTAGGACGCTAAACTTCTTCAGAAGTATAGGGGAATCCATAGGAAATTTCCTGTAAAGACTTATGGGGCGCTAAAATTATCTCCAGGCTAGTGTTTGCAGATTGAAATAAGATAGATAGTGCTTACCTAGTGAAATGTTAAGAAATCTGGTGAAAGTACCTCTGTCGTTCCCTAACATAAAGTCAATCTCAATGGATCTTTTTGGATAGGTGGATGTAAAAAACAATCATAAACCCACTCCCATTCCAAGTTGTTTTTTTATTTTATTTTATTTTTTTTAGTGATTTGAAATTGAAACAATGAAAGAATTTAAACATATTCTTACAAATATTCAACCATATGGCCACACAGGTTGGAATATATAATTTCTTTTTTTTTTTTTCAGAAAAGTGTGATGAGAGCTGAGAGGATTTGGCTGGCGTAAGGAAAAAGATAGCAAGAAATACTGGCTGCCAAGAACTAATGATTCTGGTATTAACTGGCATGTCTGGGCTAACCTGTCTTCAGAGACAGTGGTTAAAGTAACAGCAAGGTAATAATTATCTACTCCAGAGGGCTACCTGCTCAGTCTTGGCAGTCTCATGATGAATACAATGTTCAATAGATTCTTTAGGTTTATATTGAAATAGAATAGGAAACCCTATTCATTAAATTTAGCACAAAGTCTTCAAGTGACTAGGTCAAAGCAAGTGAACTATTCAGATAATAAATTTAGGAAATTTAGGCCAGCCAGGGCTAATGCTAATCCCTATTTGTGGCTATAAATAAATCACCCAATCTTGCCTGATATTAATTTTCTTTTCTGAAATAACCACACTGAAAATTTCCCTGGAGAATAGATGTGTTGTCAGCTTGCAGTGTGACCCTGACTTGGTAGCACTCTGGTCCTCTGTTTAGCTGTGAAATTGGAGTCGAATTCATCTCCAGGGTGCATTTCCACTCTAAGACATTCGATAGTACACAACAGAGTGGACTTTCTCCTCTCCTTTATTTGCCGATCTCTACATTTTTCACAGGCTCCTAAAGAGGAATTCCTTTTCTTCCTCCCTTTCTTCCTTTCCCCCTTTCTCCTTTCCAACCTTCCTCCTTTTTTGCCTTCTCTCACTTTCTCTGTATCCCTCCCACCCCATCCCTACAAATACATCAGTCATCTTTGTGGAAGGCACTGTGTTAGGTGTTTTCATAACATTCCATTTAACTGTCCTCCTAACTCAGTTGCCATCCATAGTTTACAAAAGAGAAAGCAGTTTGGAAGGAGTTTTGTAACTTGTCCCATATCACAGAACCAGCTAGTGGTAAAAAGAGGTTCACATACAGGTGAATACCACTCTAAATCCATGCTCTTTCAATGTTGTTGCTTTTCATCTTTTCTCTTTTCTTTCCTTCTTTCTACATAAATCATCTACAGTATTCCTTTTCTTTTCCCTTTGTTTGGCTATGGGAACAATTGTCACAAGTCTTTGAATCCTCTTATGGATGTAATTGTTTCTTTCTTACATAACGTGGACTTGAGAGATTACATACTCTAGAATTAGGCTCCATGTCTTGAACTCCTAAGTAACCCCCTGAATCTCTAGAAGAGGTGTAATCTCTGAAAGTTGATTTTCCTGTTAGCCTTTGAGTTCTGCTTTTAAATTCAGCTTTTCCTTAGAAACCCACCTGTATCTCTTTTATGTGTCTTTCTTAACTGTCTGTTGGCATCTTTTTCTTTGCTATCTGCATTCATTTGTTTTGTCTCTTGTTCTAAGCCTTGACCTGCCACTTCTTCATTTTTCTGTAACCTTTCCCCTCATGCCACTCTGCTTTTGCAGAGATAGTTCTCTGTCATTTCAAGAGAGAAAAATAAACTCATTTCCCTACTTCTGACATTAAATTTGAAACTAACCCACCCTACTCCAAACAAAAAGTTTTAGACTATGATAAAATATCCAAGCTATCTTAAAATCGCATTGGCATTATTATTGTTCATTGGAGAAGACACGCTTATTTATGAAGATGAAGATGGTCTTTAGACCCGTTAATTGCCTTGGAGATGAAGACCAATTCTGTTGGAGACCACCATGCACTGGCATCTGACTCTGATTAAATGGTAAAATACTTATGACTAATGGCGAGAAAGTAAATCTTTAACATCTTATCCATGTTCTCATACATTTTTGGCAACAATTCAATTCTAGCATCTGAGGCATACATATCAACCTTCCGCAAGTGAGAGTTCAATCATAAGTTCATGCCAGGATAAAATAGAGCACTCTTAAATACAAATGCAGGCAACTCCTTCATGAGCCTTCAACTGCTATCAATTACTGTTGAATCCAGTGAATGCTTTTAGGAAAATTTATTACCAAAAACAAAAGTTTTCTCCCTTGAAGCAGTTGTATGCTTTCTTTCATCAGCATTATATAACTCACTGTGTTTTCCTTTTGGTCTTAGTTGCCAAGAAGCTTGGGGCCAAGCATAGAGTTCAATCACAGTAACTGTATTATCCTTTGTGGTTAGGCTATTTGTTACTTCCTCCCTTTTCATTGGTATAAATTTCTATTTCAACAGTATTATTTTATGCCCAACTTTAATGAAAAGCTATATCAAATTCTCCCTTCCCCTTTCAAATGGCAAGCAGCAGTACCAAATAAATGAATAAATAATACTGGACTTACTTCTCAGGAGAAAATACAATTCCTTTTGACTTTTTTTTTTTTTTTTTTGGTGTAAAAAGCGGACTTCTAGAGTCTACTTGTCTGAGAGTAGTCAGAGCTTGATCTTCACCTGGCATGAAAACACCGTCATGCACACACGCTGTATAAAGCAGTCTTGTAACTGTCCCTAAGTTTTCCCTCTTGATCAGAAAGGAGTAGTGGCATTATTGCTGGTTTCCCCCCAGCCCCTCTTTTTATTAGCCATGGCCTATATCTTTCCAAAGGCCTTTCTTTCAGATGGAAGGACTCAGCTGTCCCCTGCTTCACCACCTTGTGGCTGACATCTAGGGCCAGTGAATGTGAGTGGGTGAGGACAAGTGTCTACTTCTAATTGCTTCTGGTACCTGCCTTTTTGGATTAGCCAGGAGAAAATTCTCATATCACCATAGTCATTTATTCTTCTCAACAGTTTACCTCTTTTAGGGTAAATTAAATTCTATTTAACTATGGAGCCCAAAGTTTACGACCTGCTTAAGATTTCTAGATCTTGCTAGTATTTTTATTTATTTATTTTGACATTCCTCGATCCAGGTCTTCTTTTAGCTTCATGAGTCACAGAAGAGGGCCTTACCAGTATTTGTCAAGAAAAGTGTATTTCTTTCATATTTTAAAATTATATATAGCATAAATATATAATATGTGTACATATTTTATATATTATCAACATGTTTATAGTCACACATACATTTGCCAGATAAGACAAGAATATCCAAACTTAAAAATTATTCACTGTCCCACCGTCTCAATGCATTATATATTTTTTCTGTTTCAAAAAACAAATTCTCTGTGTATTTAAACCTACCGAATCCACATGGAATAAATATAAAATAAATTTATGAATGCGTACTGTTATGATGTAGACTAAACTAAAGTAACAATCTCTCTCTGCTGAGCAGACATTCATGTTTGCTTTTGTTCTCTTCCTGATTTCATTCATCTCTTTCCATCAATTTGTCTTGCTTTTCTCTTTTTTTCTTTACCTTAAGGATTTCTTTAAAAAAAAAAAAATTATACAATAATTTTACTATTGTTTCTTTTATTTACAAAGCCATACTCATTTTAAGATGTTGAACTCATTTTTCAGTCTATGGGTATCACATACCACGCCCACCACCAGAGTCCCTCTGTCTTTCACCCCCACCCTGTCCCCTCTCTCCTTCCTTCCCACCGCCCTCCTCCCCAGCAGCCATCAGTTGTGCCCAAAGGGTTGTTACTAGGATTTAACTCCTTCATTTCACTCTGCTCCACTTATGAGTGAAACCATTACCTTAGGCATCGCTTGAATTATTCTTCCAGTTTATCTTCAGTCTTTTACTTTTCTTTCACCTTCTTCCTGTGAGGACTGATTCAGCATTGGAAAACCTGTATGTAGAAGCATGTATGTTCTCTGCTGTTATCAGGCACATCTTTTACGTCTGTTGCATGCATGTTAACTTAGTGTTCCTTGTGTGCTCTCTTCTCACCCTCTTCTCCTTCCAAATGCCAAAGGGTCGAAAAATTTTTTTTGTTTGTTTTTAAGGGGAAGGCAGGCAGGAATGAAGTCAGGCAGGAAGAAAGAGGAAGAGGAAGCTTATTTTTTATATTTGTTCATTTTTGTTTCCCTCCCACCCACCCCGTAGTCCTAGTTTGCAAATTTGGGTCTCTGGGTTTTTATGTGGTCTCCACCCCAGCTGCCATTTCAGCCACCTGAATCACCAGGAAGCCCCGAGACAAAAAGATTTCATGAAGAAATCTTGTCTTGCATTTTGGACCATCTTTCCCATCCAGACAACCATTAGCATATAACCAGAGTATTTAGGTCATTTCCAAAAAACATCTCAAGATTGAATGAGGCATACTTCTCAGCAAACCTTAGCTGTGAAAAGTGGCTTCTGCCTGCGGCTCAGCTTTCTGGATTTTAGGCAAGGCAGTGTTTGCTCTCCAGATCAAAGACCTGAAGATGGTATATTTCTTCTTTCTTCCTGAGAGGTGGACAGTCTCTTCCCCACCCTCCCTGGAGCACTGACTCCTGAGTGGGTTCCTGAAGCTCTCTCCCATCCCTGCTCACCAGCAGAGTCCCTCACTTTTACTCGACTTAGTTAATTGTAATTGCAGCAGGTCCTCAGATAATGCTGTTTTATTATCACCTTAATGAGAAAAAAATCCCAGCTGACTTAGAGCAAAATGACATTTTTCAAGAACCTGCTTTCTTTGTGCATTGTTTGACTTCAAATCACATCTTCTAAGAATCCGTTGACCACGTTAAGTGAGGATGCTATCTTCAAAGGATTTGTCTTAAAAGAGCAACATTTCTGCTGACAGAGGAAAAGATTCTAAGTATCTACTGCCATCTGAATTTTTCTGACACAGCTACTCCCACCTCCAGCAATGGTTTGTTTCTGCCCACTTGTCCTGAGCCCGCCTGTCTGAACTGTTCTTGCCTTCACACCTGGAGTTATGTGCTGCCCTCCCTACCCCACCCCAAAGTGCTTGGAGAAATAGTAAAGGCTAGTGAAGACTTGGAAATCTTACTCATACAGAAGTGGGGGTTTAGCTGGCACCTCTAATTCTGAAACAGGAATCAAAAAGACCTAAATTACAGTCCAACTCGGCCATAAAACCACCTATGTGACTTTAGGAAAGTTAGTTAATCTCCAAGACTCCCTTTCTTCATCTATAAACTGACAATGAGGGGTTACAAAGAGTGGAATGTGGTAATGTATGTGGAAGAGTTTTAACAAGGCTTGTTCTTTTACTATTCTATGCGATGGGAGGATCATCTTAGTTTGCCACTTTGCATTTGACTAAGAATGAATTAGATCCTTCTTGCCAAATAGATTTGAGGCCACTTTAGGAGAGTAAGCATGCTCTGGTTCTTGCCAAATTGTCCCCTTCACTGGACTCTACGGCTTTTTTTGCTTCCCCATCTCATTTCTAGAGTACACTTTCTCCCCGTCTTTGGGTCCTGTAGGGTAGACACCTGCTACATGAAAGAATCACTGAGCCTTCATCATAAAATGCCGATCAGCAGTTTAACCTGGGCCTGTGAAACTATTCTTCTTGGGGGCTGCTTCAGTTTCTCTCTACCCCCTTTCATTTGAAACACATATTTGAGCCTGTCTTGTGGGTTAGATGCTGGGAGAGGAAGAAAACTAACATCCTGTGTATTTTTTGAGTGTGATTTTACAAATGGTGAAAAACATACAGAAGCAACCCCCACCTGAATGTGATTAATTCTGTTGGGGACAGGGCATTTTGAAAAATAGAGGAGAGATGAATTGTAATGATTAACTCTGGGAAGACTTTTGGAAGATATGGGGATTTGAGTGGGAAGCCCCTAGCAGATAGACATTTAATAGGTCTGTAAGTGGGAATTGGCTGGATTGAGTCAAGGGGAGGGGTGAATTTGAGACAGTGGGGTGCGGAGAGTGTTAGGAGGCAAGTCTCACATGTGATAGGGGTCAAGTTGTAGAAGGGGCATATTCTCTCTCTCTCTTTTACCAAATCTGAATGAATTTACTGGTTCATTTCCTGAATTTACATGACTATCAGAAACCAAGTTACTTGAATTAGATACAATGCTTATACTTGTTAAGAAACCCAATTCTGGGGGGCTTTTCTCCTTGACATCTTTCAGTTTGCATCTAGTATGGAAATAAATCAATATGTTTATGGATTTAAATAGTTGTTCTTTTGATAATCTTCTCTCATCAAGAGCTGAGAAAAAGTGGAACTCATGAGTTTTGTGGTGTCTTATAGACTAAACAGCTGCCAAGAATGGGACTTTAATCTTACAGTTACTGCCATATACTTAGAAAAAACATTCCAAGGACTGTGCCAAGGGAAAGGCAAAAAGCTGTTGTTGGATATTAGTTCCTGTGATCCTCAGAGTTTATGGTTAGACTTGCAAATCAGTGGTGAAGGAAATCAGAAACCTGCTACCTGAATATTTCATCTTACATTCGGAGGAAAGATTCCTACAGATATGTTACTTAATTTTTAATTCTTGCTCAGGTAACACCACGGCAGGCTATATATTTATCAGTTTGGAATGTAAAATTTAGAATGGTTATAAACAGAGGGAACTTTCTAGTGGAAGTAGACTCTTATTTCTCTCACAGAACGTGAAGACCATAGTCTGAAAGAATTATTGTTCTAGGAAGCAAACAATTCTTTTCTCTTGTATATCCTGCCTCAGATAAGTTGGGTTTCAGAGTCTGCAAAGCCTTTTTTAATGACAACTCTTTCCCCCTCCAGCAATGCTTGTTTTTTGAGACGCTTAAAGTAGTTGATAAAATCTCATTTATTTTCCAAATTTCCCAAGTGGTTGTCCAATCAGCAAAATGTAATTCCATTTTTCAGGGTCTTGGGTGGGCTTTGGCAGGTGGGGATTTGAGGAGAAGAGAAAGGCCAGCTCTCTCTGCTCTCCCCTCCGCCCAGAGTAATCTCAGCGTTGATGCTGAGAACTATGGAGACTTTGTGATTGTCAGCAAACCTATGTGAGGGACAGGTGACAGGTGGCCGCTGTAGCCACGCCTGCCTTCTGATAGCACTGCAGTTCAGGGTAAGTCAGAGATATGTAGCGTTTCTATAAACGCTTAAGTATTCCGGCACATTTTTAAGGCCGCGTGCAGGATGACAGTGACACCAGTGAGGCCTCCGGGAAACAAGAAGTCAAATTGCTTTGCGACAACTGCTACCACGGACCGCTTTGCAGCCTCCCCTGTGCTGCGCTTGTCTCATCTCATTTGAAATTCCTTATGGCCACCAGTCTTTCAGGCCTTTAATGATGAAAGCATTCCTCTTTTGATCTGTAACAGCGATAGATACCTCGTCTGTCTGAAAAGCCCTCTCCTGTGTGGGCAAAGGTGTATATTTGATCCCCTTCTGATCCAGTGGGGCAGCAACTCTGCCTGCCCATGGGACCCTATCCCGTGCTCTCTCCATCCCTGTGATGAGCTTATTTAGTTGCACTGTTATGCAACATCTAAGAATTCTTTCTGGGTTGTTTGCAGTTGAACCCCAAATCTCACCTTATCTTTTAGGGGCTTGTCCACCATCTCAGGAGAGGAGGTAAGGAAATTCCTCTTTTGTTTCTCCAAGGCTGGTACATCAGTGCAGCTCAGTAAGTCTCCACTCTGGGCTTGGTTTCTGTTTCTTATTTTCCCTAGACTCTGGTGCCCTTAGCTCAGCAAGTAAGTCTGTTCAGGAACTGTCACTGGTAGTTGCTCAAAGATGAAGGACCTTGGTCGAGACTGCCCTTTGACCAGTCCTGAAGCCCGCCTCCTGGGCTGGCATGAGTACCTTGACTGATCGGGGTGCAGACTCAATGCTGCTGAGCCCCCACCTTTTATTTTTCCTTTCAGTTCATGTACACTTGTCGGGGACAGGTCAACCACATAAATGCCATAAGGGTGGCTGCCAATCTCAACTCTCCTGTGACTGCTTTCCCATATTCCTGCTCAGTGTCATCTCCCCTGTGAGTGCCAAGAATAGAACCCGTCTGACCACACGTTCCCATCATGGGAACAGTGGGAGCCAGTACTCTGGTCACATCTTGCTGGTGGAAAGGAGCACTGCCTCCTAGGGACACGGTTCTGTACAGGTCTCAAGGGGACATTGCCTGAGTTAGGTTGGGTTTCCTCCTTTGAGCTGTCACGGTCTGGACACCCCTGGTGGAGTAGGGGTTGGGTGTGGTCCACATACATTCCAAGGTCCTAGGTTTACATCTCAGGGCCGTTGGGAACAACCAAGATGAGTGAATAAATCAATAAAATGCTTCTTCCTCCTCTCTTCCTTCCTGCCTCTGCTTGCCTTCGTTCCTGCTGCACCTTTCCTTTAGAAACAAAAAGACAAATACTGCCTGAGTTGACAATGACTTCACTCTGCCAAAAATGGCCTAAGGTCTGCAGCTCGGGATCTCCCATACTTTTCTGTATTACGTGAGTGCTGATTAGGCCTGGACTTGCTAACTTTAGTATACGTGTGGTCCAAAGTGACACAACCTGGCCCTGCATGTAGCATTTGCTCCATGTGACCTCTCTGAAGGATGTGCTGACTTTACACATCTCATGAACTGACCCAGAAGTACCTGAACCAGGAATCTAGTCATATAACTTTGCCTGTTTAATTAACTGTAAACTTGTGGTGTCCCAGGAACATTCAAAACTAGTGGGTTTGGAAGATTTCCCCAAATCCAGGGAGAAGACACTGTCTTGAAAAATTCTCCCCTCCCTTCACTTTCTTGCCTGTAAAAAATTAACCACCGTGACAGGGAAAAGAGTCAGCTGGGACTAATTGATAGACCACCTCTTTGTGTAGATAAGCACTGAGGGATACCTGCTGGCACTAAATCCATAATTGTGGGGTACTAGATGTACCAATCCCCACCCCAAACCACAGCTGTCAGGTGACCTGCTCATGGGGTTCCTTAGGCTAAGGTTTTGAACAGGACTTGGACTTGAAACACCATGAGGGAAAAAGGCCACAGTTATCCTCTGCTGGACGCTACCTTTCTTCCATTTTTTCTATTATTCCTGAGGATTTGCAATGGGATCAGCCTCTTCTATTCCAAGAAACTCACCGGTGGGTTGTGAGTTAGCTTTTAACCCTTTGGAAATGCCTTGAACTAGAGGACCTAAAGATGGGCTGTCTCATTTTTTTTTGTAACTCCGCCTTGCCTCAGTCTGATTTAGAGGATGGTGAAAAATGGCCCCAAATTTAAATTATAATACCATCCTGCAACTGGGTCTTTTCTGTCAACACCAGGGTAGATGGACCAACGTCCCTTATGTTCAGGCCTTCATGGCCAGGATCCAACCCTAAGAGAAAGTTCCAGAATGTGTTCGGTTAAATTCCAGGCCCCTCCAGAACCAGACACTCTGAATGATGATTTTTCAAGCTGGCCTCCTCCTGTTTCTAGGTCACGTTCTAAAGCGGAAGGAGAACTGGAAAAGTTCTCTTCTGCTTCTCCCAGGTGACCATTGAAAGGTGAACAGGTATCAGAAGAATCCACCTGGGGACCCTCCCTCCCTGCCCTTTCCTCTTTCCCAGTCCCTCACCTCTCTCTAATAAGCCCCCAGCTGCCAACTCACCCCTACCTCCTGGGAACTGAAGAGACTCAAGCCAGTCTCAGTTTAGAGCCCTGACCTTTGTAACTCCCTGCCCAGCTGGCTATCCAAGAAGTATCTTGACTCCCTGATCCTCCGGGGTTGGATCCCTTAAGGGAGGCGGTGAATGGTAAAATAGGCAGTATTAAGGTGCCTGTCCTTTTTCCGTGAGTGACTTAGGCCAAATAAGACAGCAAATGGGTCAATACTCCTAGAATTCCACCAAGTTTATAAATGGGTTCTGCCAAATAGCTTTGACTTTTGATTCAACCTGGCAGGACACTGATCTGTTTCCAACCTCATGTTGCACTCATGAGGAGAGACAGAGAATTTGGACTGAAGCACACAGATTTGCAGGTTAATTGACTACTAGTGACAAAGGACACTCTAAGTTTGGGACGGTGGCAGTCCCAAGTGCTGAACCATTACTGGCACTATCGAGATGGGGAGGGGAAGAGAGAATCCAGGCCTCATGGTAGTGTGTCTTATAGAAGGAATGAAAGGGGAGAGAGAGGGGATTTTCATTACTTTTTTTGCCTAAAGTACTACCATGATATGCTCAATGCACCCATCAATAACTGTGTTCGTTATCCTAATCACTTCTTGAGGGGGAAAGCAGGGTCTAGTCTGTCCTATATTTCCCTTACTTCATGAGAACCACACCTCTCTAACTGTTGGGTGTGCTCACACCCATCCCTAATGGGTGACCGATGCCCCATGCCAGCATCTGGCTGGACTAATGCCCCTTTTACTTCGACCCCCACATCCTGACCCCGATCTCCCCAGGGGGTGACTAGAGGCCCAGCATCTGCTTGATAGACTCTTCTCAGAACTCCAACCACAATGAGGCTCAGGCTTGCATATTCTGGAGGGACCCCTATTTATGTCTACTCTGTAAGGGACTGCCCCATTCTGTTTTAGAAGCAATTCCACTAAACCTGGCCCCTAGCTGGGACATCTTTCTCTTTCCTGGTACAATGACATGGCTCAGCCCAGGAAGACAGAAAAAGCATTGCGGACCATGGGTTTGAATATACCTACAAACGTATAAGCCCTCTCTACCAGTGCATTAGGGCCCAGCCCCTCCGCTTGAAATCCTTTTTCAAAAATCCTTTCAATTCTGCCAGGGAAGACCCACCTTTAGGACTTACTACTTTTTTGATTTCACTCAGCCAGCATATCCTGTGCATTGCCCTTAGGGCTGTGACAAGGACACAGATTCTGGTTTCAGTATTCACTATAGTGATCACACCCAACACCTGTGAAAAGATCAGTTCTACTCACCAATGGACTCTAATCTCTATCTTAAGAGGGGTCATTTTGGCCACCCAGGAATTCTTCATTAAGGCTTACTTAAAGATCTTTTCAACTGATATACACGGACACGGAATTCCCTGACTCCTTATGCCCCCCAGCTCCGATTCAGCACAGCCTGTCGTCCTCAGTCAAACAAATAATAGAATTGCCTTAGACCCCAAACTGGGTATTTTCTTTCTCTGTGGAAATAGTACTTATCTAACTTCACCTCTCCAATGGAAAGCCAGGTGCACCTTAATCTATTTGGTCCCTAGGCTCTCTCTGGGGCCTGCTGATCTTAACTTCTTCATTCCTCATCTAGTCCCACATCAAATTAAGAAGAGAAAGATTTTTATTCCACTCATGGGTCTGACTGTTCTCTTCCTGGCAGGCTTAGCCACAGGTAGTTCCTCTCTTTATGCAACAAGAGGCCTCTCAGGAGACAACCAAGGTCCTTGTGGGCTTCAGACAAGCTATTGCTTGTAAAGTCATTGGCTTAGGTGACTGTTCAGAATTGGAGAGCTCTGGATCTCTTAACAGAAGCCCAGGGCAGCGCTTGTGCTGTCCTAGAGGAGGTGTTGTTGTTATATAAACAACGCTGGCAAATATAGCACAACCTAAAAGAAGCCTTTGAAAGTGTAGGTAAAGTCAAAGAACTAGGCCTGTCCTGGTCTTCACACTGGTCCTCTTCAAAGCTTAGGTTAGTTTCCCTGCCTACACCCCTTATTATCCCTGTAATTCTACTGGTGACACCCCTAACATTTGGTCCTCCCCTGTTTAACGTATTTATCTCTTTTATCTCCAGAAGGGTTCAGGATGTTCGTTGCAAATGACTCTCCAACAGGACTCTTATCCCACGGATCCCTTGGCCGCTTTGTCTGACCTTAACTCCCTGGACACTGTTGGACAATGGTTCCAGCGTGATGTACACCACCAGGTGTAACTCCCCCAGAGAGTGAACAAGGATGAGGGGCTCTGATCATCCTTTCCTCAAACACACCTTCTCAGCAGAGACAGGATAAAGACCTGTTTCAGCCATAAACAGGCAGGAACATCTCTACGCCCATTTTCAGCTGGAAGCAGTTCCAGAAGTCTGACCCTCTTCCCTCTGCACTCCTAAAGATGTAAAGGTTGGAATTCAGTTAGGGGGGAAATGTTGAGGGAAAGCTCAGAGATATGTAGCTTTTCTATAAACTCTCAAGTATTCCTGTAAGTTTTTAAGCCAGCATGCCGAATGAGAGTGAAACCAATGAGGCTTTCCAAGAAGCGAGAAGCCATAAATTCCTTTGAGACAACCAGTGTCAAGGATCATTTTGCAGAATCCTGCAAAGTTTCATAAGACATCTTTCCCACCTGTCTCTTATCGCATTTGAAATTTCTTATGGTCACTATTCTTTCAGTCCTTTAATGATTAAAGCATTAAGCTGTAATATATTAAAGGATAACCAGTCTACCCAAAAAGTCATCTCCTGTGCCAAGATATATATATATATATATATATATATATTTACACACACATATACATATATATACACATATACACATATATGTATACATATTATGTATGTATAAATTTGATCCCCTCCTGATCCAGCAGGGCAGCAGATTTCTGTCTGTCCAAGGAACCTTATCCTTCTGCTTTCTATAGAACTTTAATAAACTTACGTGTTGCAATTATTGTGTAATGTATAAGAATTATTTCTTGGCTGTTTGCCACTGAACCCCAAAGCCTACATCATTACTATCATTATAGTCTCTCCTGGTCCTTCTGTCAAGTGTGAAGAAAGTATCAGGGAAGGGAGCTGTTAGGGAGATCCCAAATACTACTGGTGATACCCCTAACATTTGGTCCTCCTCTTTTTAACATATTTATCTCTAAAAAGGTTCAGGGACCTGGATCTAAAGATTTCATAATCTCTGTCCATCTATAAGAGTCAAGTTCTGTGTCTACTTGTCTAAGCTATGGTATCCCATTGCAGGTACAGCACCAACTTAGATGTGTCATGAAGACTTTTCTTAGACATAATTAACATTTAAGTCAGTAGACTAAATAAAGCAGATTACACTCCATCATGGTAGGTGGGATTTATCCAATCAGGTGAAGGTCTTAAGAGAAAAGATGGAGTTTTTCCACAAAAGAGATTTGTCTCTAGACTACTTTAAGACTCAAAACTTCAATATCGGCCCTTGCCTGGGCTTTTAGCCTGATAACCTGTCTTGTAGATTCAGACATGCTAGCCTTTGCAATCATGTGAGCTCATTTCCTAAAATCTCTCTATCTCTCACTGGACCTAGATATATAACTATATGGACATAGAGACACTTAGGTATATCTATCTCTGTAGCAAGGTATATATTTATATATATATAGTTTTATATATATATAGTTTTATATATATAGTTATATACAGATTTAGATGCATGTTTATATATTTATAGATGTAGTAGATATAGATACATCCTTTTCTAAGCTATACACGTTATATATATATGAATATATATGAATATATGTCCATGCACACATATATGTGTATAGACACATCCTATATTTTTTTCACGGGTATTCATTGCCCCATTTGTTCACAGTTTGATAAAAGTAAGGGGCGATAAAAATGACTTTGGAATGATGCCTGTAGTGCATAGGACTTGTTCAGTTTAGTCTCGGCTGCTCTGTGTTACCCATCTTTTCCTTTTAGCCCATTCATGTCATGTTTTGGTTGGTGTTGAGCCCTACTGCACTTTGCGGGGAAGAAGGAATGTAAGATTCTTTATAAATGGGTATCATGTTGTCCTGACCTATGACTTGCTGGATTTTCTGAGCATAGATGACTATATTATTATAGATGACAGTTCCAGATTTCACTTTGTGATTTGTTTCGAAGTGGATTACACCTAAAATTCTTGACATTTTTGTTGGATAATGGAACCACCTCCAGTTTAGCACTGTTCACTAGAACTTTCTAAGATAATGGAAATGCTCTTCCATGCTGTCTAATATGGCGCCCCTCGTTACATGTGGCTCTTGAGCACTTAAAATATGGTTGATGTAGCTGAATAATTGAATTTTAAAATCTATTTAATTTAAAAGCATTTAAATCTGACTGGACACATAAGGCTAGAAGTTGCTATATTGCACAAATCACTCCCTTAGAGTGCAGGGGGGTAGCATATTTTAATCCTAGGGGCAGATAAAATGGCAGCATAGATAAGCGACTGGAGGCGGTAAATTTCATTAATTTTAAAGTAAGTGTTCTCTGTGGGCGTTGGTGACCACAACCAGTATGTTAGGCACATCAGGGAAGTGCTATTATGTGTCTATCAAGGTCTATTGTTCTGCGATCCATGGTCCCATGTTCATTGGGTTCTGAAACAATTCTGAACTGCTGAGCTTTCCTGACACGATGCTGGGTGTCATGCAACGCAGCTTGTAACAAACCTGTCCCGCAACTAGATATGTGCAGGCACGACTCTAACATGCTTCGTAAATTTATGGAAAAACGAATAGCACGGGTGTGGCAGCATGTTGTAAAATGTGATTTTGTATTAGTCGCAATCCTAGCCCTTTCTTGTGTCCCTCCCACTGTGTATGTTTCCTTTCTCACCTACTTCTAATTCATACTATCTTGCTACTTCAGGCATTTTTTTTTCAAGCTCCTTTTGGGTAACAAAATTGGGCTATAAATTCAAAATAATAATTGGGATTAAAATTTAGGATTTAGCTAATCGGGATCAATAGCAGGAACTGCCATCAGACCCATGGAGTCTTTCATTCTATTATGTATTTAAGCACATATTATATATTCCAGTGGTAGTGTAATACTTTCCCTCCATAACCTCAGCAGGGAGGAGATGGGAGAAGACTGATTCTTGCAGTCTGATGGGTTCGAATCCTGACCTGTTCATTTATTTGTACAGAGATGATGACAGCACTTAGCGCAGAGATTTCTCTGAATTTCTCACAAAGGATCAGGGGGCCTCTCCTGCTCCTTCCACGAGGTGGCCTTGGAAGTTAGAAGAAATCTGATTACTGAAGCGCATTCAGGGTGTTGTGATGTTATGATTCTGGGGAGATCTGGCCCTGTATGTTTAGTGCAAACACATCTCCGGGGCAGGTGCTGAGGTTAATATTCTGAGGTTAATGGTTCAATTCCAAAATGACTTAGATGTTGAGGAAACATGAAAAGACCTTCACATGCTCTGAGGTGGGATTCAATGTGTTTCTGACTCCCCTGAAGTACTATAGATTCGTGGTGTCTTGAGAATTTCAGCGATGTAAGTTTTAATCACACTCAGCAAAGTATCCCCCAGCCCTGCTGTCTGTAGAGGCCTTCACTGTGACATGAGTCAGATGTGCGGTCATTGCCTGGGCCAGGCACTGACCCAGACTTGACCTTGAGTGCCACTAACCTCGATGCCTCTTACTATCAACTGAATTCAACATAGACTTGTCCCAGGTGATTGGTGACTGTTCAGCAGAAAATGGAATTGATTGAAATCCCACAGTTCAGACTTTTTGGTATTTAATTTCAGGGTTTTTCTTTTTTTTTTTTTTTTTTTTTGAGGGGAAGATACATTTATGGATACATATATAGTAACACATATGAATTATATTAAATTTTGCGTTCTGGTCTTTAAATAATATGAGAAAGAAAACAATATGAGTTAATGAATATTTTCTGAAAACAGGATTTTTAACAGCTGTATTCTTTCCCATTATATGGATAATGCATTATCTTTTGTACCATCTTATTATTAGATTTAGCACTTTTTCAACTTGCTGACCTTGTAAATAGTACTTCGTTACTACTCTTTCATAACTATGAGTTCTTTCTCATTTAGATATTGCTAAATTCAATTCCAAAGATGTACCAACTCTGTTCCCAGTAGCAGTAGCTGAAAATATGTATCTCCCAGGATCCTAGCCAACACTGAAAATTGATCTTTAAAATATGCCCATTTGGTAAAAAGGATTAACTAGTGGTTTAAACAGATTAGTTATATTAATTTGCTCTTTATATGGCCATAGGGGACTTTATATTTTTTTCTGTGAATTTTAGAATCGACTATTATCATTTTATTAAATATTAGAGTGTAAGTAGATCCCAGATTCCCATAACCCAAGGTATAAATTTCATCTGAAAAAGTTAAAGAAGGTGAAAAAAACAATCTAAGAAAACGAGTCACTCCTTTTCCTGTGACTGTAAACAGGCCACACAGCTACCTGCACTAGCTTTTCTGTTATCAAATTGGAATATCACATTGTTTTTGTAACTGGATCCTTCTCAACTAAAAACGTAGGGGGAAAAACAGCGTGGTGTCCTTAGGGACGTGGCCTTGGAAGTCCAGACCCCCTCCCACACCCCCCCAACCCAGCCGGGGCTGACACCCTGACTTTGCCCCTTATTAATGACATGACCTTGAAGAAGTGCTTTGTTCAATTATTCTGCACCCCCTTCTTCGTTTGCAAGGAAATGGGGAATGAGAATACATGAGAACAACAATAAATGGGGATAGCTGACAGGGGACAGCTGACAATCTAGTGGGCAGCTCTTGTGAAAGTAATAAACGAAATCAAGCAGGTAACGACAGTGCCTGGTACAGAGCAGCACCCCATAAACGTGAACCTTCGTTACCTCTTCATGTCAACACTAGGTTTCCATTGCTGGGAGGACAGTGGCATTCTAGTCTGGCATTCTGGTGTTCCATTATGTCCTCCATGGCATCCGTTTGCATCATCATGTACTGACAGTCCCCTGTGGAGGTTCTTTCTCCCTTGTCAGTTCTCATTTTTAAACTTTCTTCCAGTGGATGGTGAGTGGAGCTGCAGCAAATGGAATGAGAAATTCTGGCTTCACAGGAAGGGAGAAGCACAGGACGGTTTCACTCATACGTGGAATATAAAGAAACAAACAGACACACCTCCACAACACTCACAGGACATGAGACTGTGGCTCCCAGGGGTGTGGGAGGGGAGGCAAGGAAGGTGGTAAAACAACACTGGAACTCTGGTGGTGGCTGTGGTGTGACATACACACAGACGGAGGTGCAGTTTCAATATCCTAAAAACAGCAATGTCGATACAAGAAATAATAAAACAATTTAAGAAAACAAAGAAAGAAAGAATGCTGGTTCTTACAATGGCTAGGTACATCCCTCTGGGTCTTGGCCCTGCCATGTCCTAGACAGACTGCTTAATTATGTGTTTGATAATTCCTCGTGCATCAATTAACACAACTCTCATAAGCTTCTTTATTAGTATCCACAGCTGCAAAACAGACTAGTTCCACCTGTAGTCATTTACACAACTATTTTATTTGCTTGCGATTCTCTGGGTCAGCATTTTGGGGTTTGGCTAGCTTGATGGGTTTCTGCTTCCTTTACCTGGGGTCACATTGGTGGCTCAAATCGTCCCAAATGTCACGGCAGTTGGATGATCTAAACTGACCTTCATCCGGTGTTCGGTGCTGACTGCTGGCTGTCTAGTGACCCCGCGTCTTCAGAGGGCTAGCTAGGATTTCTTAATATTGTGGTAAGATTTCAAAAGGCCAAAGAGAGCAGAAATCTTGTCGTAACATTTGTTTATATCTCATTGGCCAAAAAGTTGACACGGTAACACCCAGAGTCCCTGCGCAGGGCACTATGCAAGGACACAGATACAGAGAGGGAAGGTGGCCGTTGCTATAAAGAAATGTTCTAGTTGCAATAAGGATTTCAACTTTGATTTCTCATCCTTCGGATGCACGTGACAATGATAGTATGTACGTCACAGAATTTTCATCCAAGTCAAGGAATGCAGCGAATTGGCACTGTTTGACACAGTGCCTGCAACACAGTAAGTGTTCAATAAATATTAGTCCTTATATGGAATGCTTGCATATTTATTTCCTTTGGAAATGAATGGAGATATTATACTTGATAAAGGCATTAGATACCATTGGTAAATATTTCCCCAAACCCTAAAAATATTAGTATTATCACGTTTGAAAATTGTCACTCTGATGGGAGAAAAATGGAGAACTTGTGGTTGTCACTCACATTTCTTTGATTTCTTGTCTCTATGAATACTTTTCACAGATTTCTTTGACCATTTCCTTAGTGAATTTCTTATTTTCCTTATTCATTAAAGAAAATGTTCATCTTAGATTTACAGAAAAGTGACCGAGAAAACAGAGTTCTAATCCAACCATTTGACACTGGATATGATCCTATATGTTTGTCACAACCAAGAAACCACATGGGTACATTGCTATGAATTAGCAACTTCAGATTTTATTTAGATTTCACTCGTTTTTCCAAGAATGTCTTTTTTGCTCTAAGACCTGGTCTGGGTTCTGTGTTGCATTCACTCCTCATGTTTCCTTAGTCTCCTGGGACCTGTGACAGTTTTTCGGTCTTGGCTAGTGTTTCATAACCTTGACAATTCTGAGGAGTAGATTGGTCAGGTATTTTGCAGCATATTCACTCACTTTGGTTTGTCTAATGTTTTCTCTTCCTCTGACTGGGATCATGGGTATCACAGAGATCAAATGCCTTTCCTATCAAATTTTGTCAGGGGCATCTATTGTCAACATAACTTATCAACGTTGACATGAACTCCCATCACTTTCTTCTGGCAGCGTTTGCCAGGTTTCTCCACTGAAAAGTTAATATTCTTCATTTCCATACTCTATTCTTCCAAAGCACGTTGCTAAATGCAGCCCACAGGTGTACCCTGGTGGCTTAGCAGATAAATTCACCAGACATAGTCCGCATACACCCCAAGGAAGCTGGTTCCAGACTCGGGGTTGATGGGAACAACCAAGATGAACTACTGAATAAAATAAATAAAGCTTCCTCCTCTCTCTTCCTGCCTGCTGACTTGCCTTCATTCCTGCCTGCACCTTTAAAAAAAAAAAAATTCAGCCCACACACATGGTGAGGGAGTGGGGTTCAGTGCCATCTCCGAAAAGGCACATGAACAAGTTTACAAGGCTGCCAGAGACTGGGGGATTTAAACAATAGAAAAGAATTTCTCACAGTTATGGAGGCTAGAGTCTGAGGTCAAGCTGCCAGCAGATTTGGGCCTCTCAAGGCCTCTTTTCCTACACTTGAAAGCTGGTGGCCTTCTTGTTGTTTGTTCCTATCATCATCATGCTCTGTGGGAATGAGTTTGGTGTCTCTCTGTCAGTGTCCTAATTTCCTCCTCTCATAGGACACCGTCAGATTGGATTAGGACTCACCCTGATGATCCATTTTATCACCTTTTGAAAGGCTGTAACTCTAAACACAATCACTATCTGAGAAATGGGAGGTTAAGGCTTCAACACATGGCTTTTTTTGGTGGAGAGAACACAGTTCAATCCTTAATAGGGAGAGTATCTATCTATCATCTATAATCTATCTACTATCTATCTATCTATTATCTATATACACATCCATTGTCCATCCATCCGTCCATCCATCATCTATCTACTATATATCATCTCTACTATCATCTTTGCATCTATTATCTACCTATCATCTGTCTACTAGCTGTCTCTATCTATCCATCATCTATTATCTATCTAATATCTATTCTTATCTAGTCTCAATCATCTATCCACTATCTATCATCTATCTTCCATATACTATCTATATGTGATCTATCTACTATCTCTCTATTATCTATCACTCACTATCCCTCTATCATCCGTCTTCTATCTATCTATCCATCTAGCACTTTGACCGTTTTTGTGAGGCAGACTTGTCTTTTCCCTCCCTCTATTTATATCAGTATACCTATTTTATACTTTGGATTATAAACACCACCATGCTAATAACTTTGTGACTCAAATTTGTTTAGCTTGGCCCCTAGTGATTCTTTCAGATTGGTGCATGACCTTCTGTGACATGAATCCTTTTGTTCCTGGAGAACTTCTTTACTTCCTGCTCCTTTAAGATGATCTAGGATCCTCCTGTACTTTGGGGGGCTCTAGTCTTGGCATCAACCATTTTCCCAAGGACCTCTGGTTACTTTTATTGAGCGATAATATTAAAGCGGTGAGATCTGAGTGCAAGATTGGATTTATAATCCAATTATAGATATATTAACTTTTTTGTCTATTTATTCCAAATGTTTCTTCTTTCACTAATCAACACATATTTAGCACTGCTGACTTTGATCAAGATGTAGAAAATACTGAAGTAAATAAATCGAGGTCCCTTCTTTTAAGGAGCTTGTATTCGAGAGAAAGAAATGAGTCAATGAATAAGCAGGGAAATGAAACGATAACACAATGTCACCACATAAGACCTATGGAATAGAAAGCAGAGTCAGTGACAGACAGACACAGGGGGACAGCTATCTTAGGCCAGCCAGGGAAGGCTGTGTGGATGAGGTGCTATCTGAATAAAGACCTGAATGACCAGAGGAAACAAGCCAGGCAGAGAGCTGAGGGTAGAGTATTACAGTAGAGGAGACAGCGAGGAAGGCCTGGGGGACGTGCATGCTGGCTCACTGTGGGACAGCAGAGAGCAGCATGGCTGGAGCGGAACCAGTGAAGGAGGCCGTAATGGGAGGTGGCCAGAGCAGGCTGGGCCTCCTAGGTCATGGCAAGAACTTGGGTCTTTCTTCTGAGTGTGTAGGGAGCCGTGAGAGGGTTCTAAGCAGAGGTGTGAAATAACCACATTTACGTTAATAAGGATGCACCTCAGCCTGTGAACAATGAACTAGTGGTGCTGAGCGTGGAAGCAGAGATTTCAGCTCAGAGGATGTCGAGGTGACCAGCAGGAGCAGTGCTTGAGGCTGAGACCAGGTCTTGTGGTGGGGAAGGACAGGCTGGCTGGATTCAGAAAGCATTTGGAAACAGAATGTTCAGAATCTCAGACTGACTAAATGTGGCATAAAAGAAGGAAAGGAATCAAGAATAACGTGAAGATTCTTACCTTAGCTATTGGGTGAATCAAAGACTCTTTATGAAAAAAGAAAACTCTGAAGAGGACTAGGTTTTTGAAGAATCTAGAGTTTTCTTCCAGACGATGGATGCTTATTGACATCAGAAGGGAGGTGTCCAATTAGTAGATAAACGGATGAGTCCTGAGTTCAGGGCTAAGTCAAA
>RJWH01009444.1:0-22647 GCA_004363575.1 Solenodon paradoxus | reverse complement strand
GGTTCATGGTTCCTAGCAATGCCAGTGGACACCAAAGGGGGTTTCAGAGAAGCCTGCTCAGGGTTTCTGGGGTTGGCAGAGGGCTTCAGGAATTGTGTGAGACTTAACGTCGGTTCATCGAGTGGGAGACTCCTACTGTGTGCTGGCAAGTCCCATTATACGCACATGCCCTGACCTTAGTTATGGCAAAGGCCTGTCCCTGCCCCACCTATTCTCAAGAAGCCATACCTGTTCCAGTATTTGTGCCCCAACTGGGCCTCATGGGTAGTAGTTGCCACAGGAAGGCGGCTCACCACTGTAGCTTCTCAGTCCTCAGATTAATCACCTCCTTTCCTCAGTCACTTCCCTGAGTCAGACCACTTTATGCTCCAGCTCAAAGCCATCCATGCCTCCCCATTTCCATCAGATAAAAGCTCACACCTTTACTCAGACTGACAAGGCACTGTGATGTGACTCTCCTCCCTACCTCTGTGCCTTCACATCCTGATATCCACCTCTCACCTCTAGTGACTTCAGTCACACTGTCCTCATTATCATTCCTGGAACACCCCAGGCACACTCTACCTCAGGGCCTTTGCACTGACTGGTCCCTCAGGCTGGACTGCTCCTTCCTCCAGATCTCCTTACAGCTTGTTTCCTCACTTCTTTTACGTCTCCTTCCCAGTGAGGCTTTCCCCACCCACTAGGCTGACAATATTTTCTTGAGACAAAAACAAGATGGGGCCTTTGGATCCCCTCAACAAACTGGGCCCAGGGCAGCTCAACTGCCCCTGTCACCCTAAGTTACAGAAGGCCCTGGTTTATTAAAAACGGGACAAAATTGCTGGTTGGAAAACATGGAAACAAATGGTCCTGTTTAAAACGGGATGTGTGGTCAGCCTTCCAGCTACCCAACTGAGTCACCCTCCTTTCCCATTTTCTGTACCCCTCCCCACCCCAGTTATTGCCATCATCCACAGTGCTATATATTTGATGTTTTTGTTAATTGTCTCTTTCCCCTAATTCAAATAGAAGCTGTAAGCAGGTGGGGACTTTTCATGTTTTTCATTAACTGCTCCATCTCCAGAGCTCAAAACAGTGTTCGGTGCTACTCGTCGAGCAAGTGAATTAATGACTAATTGTCTGAATGAATGAATTCACTCATCCCCGCACTTTTGAGTCCTTGTTCTTCATTAGGGCCCTTCCCAAAGGCTGAAATCTACCTTGTCCCTGAACGAGTCTTCCTCTGTCTTCCCTTTCGTGTGTTTCTCTGCCTACTGCTTGTCACCAACCGCTCCATGTGACCTCCACCTCAACTTCCCGCAAGTCCCCGACAGTCCATGTGCCTAGTCCCTGGGCTCTCCCTACTCGGTCCCTGAGACTTCTGCCCAGTGCTCAGGCCCTGCAGCCCTGGTGTCTCTTCTCCACGACCCTGTGTGTCCCCTCCCATTTGATGTAGTGCCCCAATGCCATCGCTTTCCACTTTTTGACATCTTCTCCATCCAAAATCAATCCAAAATCAATGCGGAAAAGGCCAACAGCCCAGCTCATGGTTTTGTTACAGAAAACAATAAAGAGAAGTCCAGCTCATCGGCTTCTTTCCCCACTCTTCACATCTCTGGTGGTGGGACAGCCATTCCCACCAAGCGGAACCATCTTCTTTGGTGTCGCCATTCCACCCCCAGCGAGGCCTGCTGTGCTGTCGTCTCTTCAGATATCTTCCCTCAGCTGTTCTCAGGCTACTGCCCTGCCTCAGACCTTCCTCGCCCTTCCCCTGGAAGGCTGGAGAGCTGCTCCTCCAGGCCCTTCCGAAACCAAACTGGCTCTAACTGCCCTGTTTTCTTGAGGGTCCTACCAGGAAAACAGAAACCGTTTAAGGTCCTTAAACATAAGGAATTGAATCCAGGAAACTGGCCTCACAGATGCTGGAGCTGCTGCCTCTGTGTGAGGTGACTAGCTGAGGGGTTAGCAGCCCAGAGATTAGTAGCAGCAGGAGGCAGCTAGCAACCCCAGGGCTGGAGGGACAGAGGGGATCTTCCAGGAGCCCCAGAGCCTGAGTTGGCTAACAAGCTGGAACCACAGAGAAGACATGGGAAAAGCAACTGATGTTGTAGATCCTGCTCAAGGCGAAGAGAGTGGGCAGAAACCCCTAGGTTTCTCCCTCTTCCAGCCTTCAATGTCCCACCGGTATCTCCAACTGACTGACCCTAGATAGAGGGCGTTTGTAAAGTGACCTGGGAAATGTAGTTTTCGGCTGTAACTGTGCTGAGCAAGAGATATGCAGGGACCAGATCAGAGAGGAGACTGACAAATGAGCACACGTTCCCTGGCAATGCTTTTTGTAGTTCCCCTCTTCGCACCGAATAAACTTCAAACTGCAGTCCTTCTATATGCTTGGGGCCCTCCTCTGTGCACTTGACTGGCCTTACCTGTCTTTGCGCCTGCTCATCCCCACTGAACCTGGACAGTATTAGGACCTCTGCATGTGTCAGTGCAGTCACTCCAGGTCCTCTGCCTAGAAGGTTCGCTCTTCTGCCCACGCTGGCGCTATCTCATCCAGACTTTAATGCCTAGGTGAAATGCCACCTCGTCCACGAAGCCTTCCCACCCATCGCTTCCAGCCCCAAACATACAAATGTTCTTTTTTTCCCTTTACCAGCACTTTCTGCATTTATGCCTCGCCTCGTTTCTCTTTGTATCATAGTTATTAATGGGCTTGTCTCAGCTCCCCCATTAGACTGCAGGCTTCCTTAAAGGCTTGTTTAAAATGAAGCCTCCACAGCCCCCAACACACAGCGCCCTGCACCGAGGAAGGACGCACCACATTTTAGTTTAATGAATGAACAAATAAGTAGCAAGCAACGCATCAGCAGGTAGCGATGCCTAGTCAATGCAGGAGAGTTAATTTTGACTCTTTGACAATCCGTGCCTTTGGGGGTGTATGACAAGGCCGGGGAGAAGTGAGCTGGGGAGCCGTTCAGGGCGGGGAGCAGATGTCCGCATTCTGCCTTGTTATTACTTCAGCTTATTGTTCCAGGTTTTTTCTTTTAGAGAGAAAAGAATCCGCCCATGTTTTCATGTTGTTCTCATTGAAATACACCCACAGGCTTTGAAACGAACCCACTGGTGAAGTGCAAGGAGGGAGAGGGCGGCGGGTTTGTCTCCTCGCTGTGTTTGATTCAGGCATCTTGCGGGCTGGGGCTCCCTGGGGCTCCAGCGCGGGAAGCCCACGGCGCACTGCCCGATCAGACAGCAGTGGCGAGCACGCCTTGGGGAAACGCGCCAGGTGGGGAGAAGCTTGGGCGCTGGAGCATTGAAAATGTGCCTGTGAATTCATGCTGGAAGGGAGCCCTTTTTTTCCCCCCTTTGCTTTTTTTTTTTTTTAATTTTTAAATTTTTATCAAAGGAACAGCACATCATAACATGACTTAGGTTTGAGGTGTGCATGACTGTAAATCAACTACAAGTACAGTGTAACAGTCCAATCTATCCTTCACCATATTCATGACCCTTTCTACCGGATTTGTCCACCTGCTTGCCCCCTTTCCTCTCAGTAGCCACTAATTTGAATCTATAGACTAAAAGACTGTTTTTGTTTGAGCTCATTTTTTTTTTGTTGTTGTTGTTTCTCTATGTGCCATATATGAATGAACTCATCTGATGTTTGTCTTTCTCCTGACTTACCTCACTAAGCATTATTCCCTCTACGTTCATCCATATTGTTGCAAATGGCAGGATTTTCTATTATTTTTGAATAGCGGAGTAGTATTCCACTGGTGTACTCATTATGGAAAGCAATATGGAGATTCCTCAAAAGTTTTCTTTTTGAATTTTAATTTTTATTTAGTTGTTCACACTGGTTGTTTCCTCTGGACCCAGGACTTGAACCCAAGGGTTTGTGGGCTGAGCTCCTTCGGAGGCGACTGACCTAACCGCTACTTTACCAGGGCGTGGCCCCCCCCCTTTTCTTTTTAAGGAAAGATGCAGGCAGAAATAAAAGAGAGCAGAGGGAGGCAGGCAGGCAGGAAGAGACCGGAGGAAGAAGCACAAATAAAGTCGTCACACTGGTTGTCCACCCCCAGGCCAGGCCTGGGATCTGAGCCCAGGGGTCCATGGCCTGCGCTCCTTTGGAGGCGATTCATCTAACCACTACTCTACCAGGCCATGCCTCACAATTAAAAAAATAAAAATTCCATGGGATACTGTTATCCTACTTCTGGGTATTTACCCGCAAACCACAAAACCAGTCATTTGAAGACACATCTGCACTCCCATGTTCTTCGAAGCATTATTCATAATAGGCAAGAGCTGGAAACAACCTGAGTGCCCATGAGTGTATAAAGATGTGGTGCACATAGGAAGCATTTCGGAAGTGCTTACCTTTTCCGGCATGAGAGGCCCCCGAGGACTTGCAGACGGTGGAAGGGCAGCAGTGGGAATCTGGGTACAGGGTGGAAGCGGCCCAGGCTTAGGCGGCTATGGTAGGCTGTTGATTCGTTCGCACAGTGAACTAATGTGAATTGAGGGCCCACCAGAATGATAACACTTTGGAGGTTCGCCTAAGCCCTGTCTTTGGAAAATGAAGGTTCAGAAAGGTTAAGTGACTTGCAGAAGGTCACACAGCCCCTAGCAGCGGTGTAAGAAGGAGCTCCAGTCTCCTGCCTCTCAGTCCAGCGCTGTCACGGTTTGCGGGGGCCGCTAAGAGGGTCCTGCCTGCCCTTGCTTCAGAGATGGTTCAGTTTGGTGGGCATTGGGCCTAAACGTGTATTTGGGGTAGTTTTCAAGGATGGTGACACCCTTCTTGGCTGGCTGGGACACTGGAAGGGACAGCTTTCCCCAACACACTTTGCATCAAGCCGACAGGCCTTCCAGAGGGTGGAGAAGCGTGTCTGTCTGAGCAGAACTGGTCAGACCCCTCACACCTGAACTTGTCCCCAGTGCCCCGCCCCTCCCGCAGCACGTATCCCTGACCCGGGTTTCTTCACAGACTGCATTCCATGCTGCGTGTTTATATAGCCGCGTCAGCTTGGGGTGTGGACGGGAATGACCTGTGCTGTCTAAACAAACCACGAGCTTTGGC
Source organism: Solenodon paradoxus (assembly GCA_004363575.1). Classification (NCBI taxonomy): domain Eukaryota; kingdom Metazoa; phylum Chordata; class Mammalia; order Eulipotyphla; family Solenodontidae; genus Solenodon; species Solenodon paradoxus. The sequence goes on along the minus strand of RJWH01009444.1, from coordinate 17,588 downwards.
AGCCTTCCTGCCAGCGTGCGTGTGACATCCTCTGGCCGGGCTAGGTGGGCCTGCTTGGAACTCCGGGCTTTGCTCATTTTGAGAGCTGGCCAGTGTAAATGTGAGTCCACGCCCTTTCGTGCCCCGACTGTCTATGATCTAAGATGCAAAGAAGTGTGGGGCCCCGGGGACAGAGCTGCCAGCTCCTGCCACCTCCCCCACAGCGGATTCTCTTAATCACCAAGGGGAGACTCAGCAGCAAAAAACACAAGAAAACAAAAATACCACACACAACCAAACAAATAAACGAACAAAAAGCCAAGAAGATTTTACCAATGAGAATCCGCGGCACAGACACATTTTGGTGAGATGAAGGCCTATTGCTTTTCCAGACTGTGCCCTTAATAACGCAACTTCTCTTTCTCATCTTCCGCGTATGTTGGAAAAATCAGGCTTAAGCCTGTCATTTTAAACAGCTTTTCAAATGACACTGAAACTAGACTATTTTTAGGTCAAACACCCTGTAAAAGTTGACATTTGAAGGTTCAGCTCTGTGTGAAAACATCCAAAGGGAAACGTGCGAGTTCTCTTTTTCCCAGAAACAATAAACAGGAGGGGCTTTAAATTATCTGTGTGTGCCTTCCCCCTCTTGTATTTGCATCTCCAGTGTTTATTGGTGTAATTCTTCAGGCGCACACTCAACATGGCAGATGTCACCTGAAGGCCGCCTTTGGAGACGAGGTCCCTACAAATAAAAGCAGGTCGTTAGACTAAGAACCGCCTTTGTTCCCTTAACTACGGCGGTTTCTCCCTCTGCACAGAGCACACTCTATATAAAGCCATAACCATTCAGAGTCACACGTAGACTATATAAAGGCACTGCTGAGAGATGAAAGATGTTTTTAACCCCTTCCTCTCAGGCACAGTGGCAGCTGCAACTGCTCGCTTCCAGAACCTTCGAAGTTCTCTTCTGGGTTGATGCGGGGCTGGAGGGAGAGGAGGAGGAGAAGGGTGTGAGTGAAGTCAGAAGGGGGGCCCCCTGCCCCCTTCCTACCTCAGTTTAGACCTGCTGGGAACCGCCCCCCTGCGATGGGAGTGTGTGTGTGCATGCGTGCGTGCGTGTGCGTGTGTGAGTGACAAAAGAGAAAGGAGCTGTGATGACACTGCACATGACTCAGGTCGCGGGGGTAGGAGGAGCAGCCACCCCGTTGGGGGACTTTCGCCTGTGATTTTAGACCAGGGTCCCTGCACTCCAGTCTCAGCATGGGTGCCGGGGCACTTGAAACTGCAGGGTCAAGGTGGCCATGCTTCCTGGAGGACCCGTTATGTTTGATTAGAAGTGACTGTCAATGTTGCTTTTATATCAAAACAAGCACTGGCTGTCTGATGGGTAGAATGCAGACGGGCATGAAGGTCAAAGCCAAATGAAGGCTGCTGGGGAAATGGTCAGCTACCAGAGGTGCTCCTTTGAGCTCCAAGGCAACTGTGAGGGCCCTTTGGTGACAAAGTTTGCGAAGCACTGACCTCAGTAATATGTGAAATGGGCAACGTAGAAATGGTTGCCTGCAAGGGACATGCTGGGGTTCAGGGATGTGGGGTTCGGGGTGCGCTGTTCAACCTCTCTGAGTCTGTCTCTCCTGCACAAGAGACTGACACCAGCTTTGTCCTGACAGGATCAGCTCTGCCTGCTCAGAACCTCTGGACTCATGGGCCTTGGCTCTGGGTTGGCGTCCCCGTGGGGATGTCCAGCTCCTGGCTGGGCTCACTGTCCCCTCCAGGCAGTTCCACAGTCTTTGTCCTGTGAGACCACAACTGTGGGCATGGACAGCGTGGAGAGCGCCTGGATGTGCAGTGCAAAAATGCAGTCACAGGGTGACCGGGTTCTAGACATCAGGCACAGCGGTACCAAGGCTTCGGACTCTCTGCTGGGCCGTGGCCAACACCTTGCAGCCACTCTGCTTGTCCCATTTCATCTGCATGACCTACATGGCTGCTTCTGAGACAAAGCATGTCTGCTTTGAAAGCTGGCTTCATGGGTAATGTGACCCACCACAGTGAGGGAAGGGATGGGAGACCAGCTGGGTGGGCGAGAGGAGGAGAGGAAACAGCTGGTGGAAACTCCATCCTGGACTGGATACCGTAGTGCTTTGAAAGTTACATCCACACATTCTTAACACTCTTTCCCTCAGAAGGGAGGCCACCTGCCATGTGGTGACGACACTCAGGTGTTCATGGAGAGGCCCATGTGGTGGGACTGAGACCTCCTGCCAACAGCCATGTGAAGGAGGCTTCTCAAGCCTTCAGGTGACCTTGACTACAACCTCACGAGAGACCCTGGGTCAGAACCACTGAGCCTAGCTACTCCCAAACTCCGGAGCCACAGAAACTCTAAGATAATAAATGTGTGCTCTTTAAACTGCTAAAGTTTGAGGTAATTTTTTATGTACCATTAGATAACTTACATGGACACCTCTCCTTGTCCTTCAGGGTGTTATTTGAAAGGTTCCACGACTTCATGGATGCTTTGCCTTTTGTTCCCCTGGCTAATGAGGAATTTGGACACTGGAAAGAGATGTGTGGTTTTAGAGTAGGTCCGTCATATTAGGCATACAAGCTGAGCATTCCCATTGTCAGGTCATCTAATCATCTCAACCATCCGTGAAACAGTAGTATTAGTCCTATTTTATAGATGAGAACACTGAGGCTTAGATATGTTAAGACTCTTGTTCAAGATTACACAAGCAGCCTGGTGGTTGGGTTACCAAATCTGTGTTTTTTCACCAACAAGAGGTTGCTTCTGATGGGGAATAAAATGACCAGGTCAAGGTCCTGGTCCTGCTCCTGATGAAGTATATAACCTTTGGCAAGTCACTATCTGTGGAGGCCTTTCTTCTTTGTGAAAGGGCCTCTGTCCCATTCCTTGCAGCCCAGTTGGCGGTGGTCAGTTGTGGTATTCCACCCTTCGTGGCCACAGGATCAAGTATCCCTGGCCTGGCCAATGAGAATGTCCTATGCCCCCGACCACAACAATTGAGTAAGGAATGGACATGTGATTCTAGACAGGCCAATCAAAATCTTCTTCAGGGCATCTCTGTCAGAGCCACCCTGGAGGCCATTTTTTCTTTCTGGAGGGGTTGCTAAGGGATCTGGTGCTGCTGATACTGGCAGACTTGCTTGTTTACAGAGTCAGGTCAAGTCAAGCCTGAAGAGGAGCAGAGCTCTAGATCCACTTGAGCTCCTGGATCCAACCATACCTGAAGCCACTCTTCTCTGTGGACTCCCCAATTAAAAGAGTAAGTAAATTCCCATTTTTTGGTCTTAGCTTGCATTTGAATTTGGGTTTGTGTTGTTACCATGCAGTGGGCAAATGTAGGAGTCGCTTTTAGCATCTCAGAGCAGTGGAGCGTAGCTGCTCTATATGGTGACTCTGAATGTCGCAGGTGCTGGTAGTGCCCTGCTGGCCCATGCTGGAGGTCATAGCAGCCTGTTTCCTCACAGGCCTGTGGCTTCCTGCAGCTCTTCCTGAGATGTTCTTTGGCTTTAGGACTGTGTGTGTGTGTGTGTGTGTGTGTGTGTGTGTGTGTGTGTTTATATGGGGAGTGGGAGGCAGTTCTGAAGTGACAGGGAATTAATGCCTCAGAAGTCACCCTCTTCCACTGAGGAACAGAGGTGGGTGGACCCACACTCCAGCTCCCTTGTCTCTCGACAGGGCAATCCAGGGGTGTCTTCCACATAGACCCTCCGAGGGGCCCCAGCGGGACTGCGCTCCAGCCGCCCGCAGCAGAACTTGTTTGGTAAAGCACCCTTCGTAGGCTTTCTTCCCTGCCCTATGTCTATCCCCACGCTCTCACTCATGATTCCTGGGGTCACTTCCCAGCAGACTACCTGTACCGAAATCCTTGCTTCAGGGTCTGCTTGGAACTTTGATTGGTCGGAGTCACAGACCTGGGGGAACCTGTTATCATTGGAAAGATGGAAATTGCAAACTCCCAGGCTTAGCCATTTTGTGAGTTAAACATCACCCCCCTGACCCCGCCCCCCGGCTTGGACATGTGCTGCCCACGTGAGGACCAGGCAGGTGAAAGACCAGCAGCATGGGAACGGAAAGGGTCCCAGAGCCCATGGCATTGGAGTTACCATTTTGAAATGGAAACTGATGAGACAAATGGCGTTGGAGGATATGGGCATTTTGGAGTACCCCAGTTTGGCACTTTGTGGGGAGCCTGCTCCTCCCCCAACCCTGAGGTCCAGTAGGAGCCGGGTGCATTCCTTATTCCAGCAAGAGATGGGCTTGGTTTCCAGCCGTGGTCTGGTTTGCCTTCCCCCAGTCTTTGTTCTCTCTCTTTCCTTTTGCGTCTCTTCCGTTTATTTATGTTGAAACATGTCCCGTGTCGCCGCCTCAGCTACGTGGCTGCAGAGTCGACAAAGGCATGGTTTCTGCCTGTCTTTCCCTGCAAGGCCTTTGGCTCCCCCCGCTCCATGACAGTGTTCCCTGGGCTCCGGGAAAAAGATGCATCTGTGGGTATGTATTTGTCTGGCACAGCTCTACCAGGCGTCTGCTTTCTCTTCTCTGGCAGCTCCTGACTCGGGTCTGCCTGCTCCCCTGCTGCTCTTCCTGGTCACTTCCGTGGTGACATCTGGGCCACAGACATTGTTTTCCCTTAATTGCGTTTCAGCTGAGGAGAGCCACACTAATAGAGGGACAGCAGGAGAGAGGCCTGGCCGAGTCTGGCAAAGTGGCTGCAGCGTCTGCCTAGGACTCTGATCAAAAGGGAAATAAGAAAGGCTCATTTGGGGCACCAATGCCCTTCCCCCCAGAGCGGATCCCTCTCCATTGTGTGTTTTTGTCTTTTCTTTGAGCTATAAAATAGTTACAAGGAAGAGTACCCAGTGCACTAAGTGTGTGGCTTAATGAATTTTTTACCTGTCTACACCATGCCACCACCATCTGATCGTGAGCTAGTGCTTTTCCATTGTTCCAGAAGGTTCCATAAAGCCCCTCTCAGTGAGTACCCCCAGCCACAGAGGCACCACTAGCTCAACGTCTATCATCATAGATTGCCTGCTTTTTAACTGTAAAATGGACTCATCTGGCATTTTCCCCCTGTGTCTGCTTCTTTCGGCCTCCATTGTGTCTGAGCCGAGTCATGCTGTGTGTAGCATTGGACCCTTCCTGGCTTTTTTGTTTTGGGGTTGATGTTTTCTTTTATTTGATTCCTGACTACCTAGGGAGGGGCAGAAAGTTGGGACCCTGCAGGGGTGTTAAGCCAGCAGCTGCAGATCCAATTTTGCCCCCACCCCCAGGCTGCAGGGGTAGGGGTGGGAGTGGGGTGGGCGGGACGGAGTGGCACCTGCATCCCTGTGGGTACCTAGCCTCCCCGCTGCAGGAAGGCAAGGTGCTGGTTTTGCCCAAGGCCAGCCCGGGAGGCCAAAGTAGCCTCAGGCATCAAGTTCCCGGTTTATTCCAGGCTGCTGGGCCAATAATCTCTGGTCGGAAACTTCTTTGGGATGCAGGAGGAAACTGGAGCAGTCCCAGATGTGGAGTGGAGTTCAGAGAGAATAAGCTGCAATTTGCAAACTTGCAAACCATGGCAGAGAAAGATGGTAGGGACTTGCAGCACACTGCAGTTCTTTGCTCCTCTTGCTGGACTCCTGTGGTGGTCCCTGAGAAGCGCCCCCTCCGCCCCCCAAGCATGGCCTCCCCTCCTTCCATTCATCAGTTCACCACCATCGGTCAGGTCCTGCTCTTGTCCTAGTGCCATTCCTGCCCACAGACTTCCAGTCCCCCACTGCCTTCTCAAGCTGGCACTCCTCTCCCGATCATTGAGAAGTGTTCAGACTGAACCAGAATAGGAAGCGGACTCCTACTTCCGATTCTGCTACAACTCCCAGGCAGAAGCTGCCTCCCTTTTTGAGCAGCTGGGACTCCTAGCTGGGGATATGCCAGCTAGTGTGACCTAGTTCTCTCTCTGCTCCTCTTAGCCTATTGATCGCAGGAGACACTCCTTTCTATTCTGCTTCCCCAGGGAGGTTCCTGGTTGACCTTGTCCACTAGGCGTAGTTTTGGTTCCAAGGTCACTTCATGGACCAAAATGCCTGCTCTGGCTCCAGCCATCATAACTACCTTCCAGTCAGTATAAAGGAGGAAAGGGAAGAAGGATTTTCCAGTCCCCTTTAGGGTTAGTAATAACAATAACGATGATGATGATGATGATGATGATGATAGCAGCTAACACTTATACACCATTTACCATGTGCCAATCACTGTTCCAAGTACATTTAATTTTTCAACGCCATGAAGTAGGTACTATTATTAGTTGCACCTTACAAATGAGATGGAGACACAGAGAGGTGAAGTAACTTTGACAAGATCACACACCTAAGAAGTAACAGAGCCAAGGTTTGAACTCAAATAGTCTTGTTCCAGTGTCTGGGCTCATAAGCCCTGTTATTATGTTTCTCACTTGAAGATCTTTGTACATATTCCTTCTTCTTACAATCCATTGACCATACCTGCCTGCCAGGGAGGCTGGGAAATGTAGTCTTTGTTCCCAGTGGTATGCATGCAGGCACATTTTGGGAGTTTGATTGCTGAGGAAGAGGAATCAACAGATCTTGGGGGTGGCAAGAATTCCCTGATCTAGATGACTATTACCATTTATCGTGTGGTCCTTTATGGGACTTGTTAGTTAGAACACAAACTTTGTGAGGGTGGGCACTTGTTTTCCAAGAAAGGGTCTCATGGAAACCTTACCTTGCCGTTGACTTTGGATCTAGAGCGGCTCCTTCTAGGATACAGAAAAATCCCATAACAAAGAGTATTCTATAATAATTAAATGGATATTCCACATTTTGACGCGAAAGGTCCACACACAGAAGCTCAGTAGGACACATATGATGTAGTTAACCACCATCTCCCCTGGAAACCCTCTTCGGCTTGGCTTCCAGGGCACCGCTGCGTCCAGATGACCCTCCAGTCTCTGGGGTTCCCGCTCAGTCTCTTTTCCTGGAACTGCTCCTCGACCCCGCCTCTGTGCGTTGGCTATCTCGGGGCTGATCTTTGGACTCCCTGCTTCCCCTTTAGCCTCCCTCCCTGGATGATCTGATTTCCTCTCATGTCGTTTTAAATGCCATCCGTGTGCTGCTAACTTGAGACCAGACCTCTTCCCAGAGCTCCCGACATCCACAGCCCACGTGCCTTGATGTTTTACCAGCACCTGAAACCCACTGTGTCCAAATCAATCAGAACGCCTGGCTCCCCACTCTGTCGCCCAGCCCAGGCCTCCTGCTCCTTCAGTGTTTCCCAGTGCAATTAATGGCTCCTTCCAGAAACCTGGGAGCACCCTTCACACCACACACCCTCCATCCAATTCAAGGGGCCCTGACCGTTTTACCTCCAGCCTGTCCGTCCATCCACCTGTGCCCTGACCACTGTGCTCCCCGGCCAGCCCCTCTTCTCTCTCCTGGGCCTCCCGCATTCACCCCTCAAGTGAGTTTTCCACACTGCAATCAGGGGAATGTGGCCCGAACAGCACATCTCGTTGGCTCCTCTCCTGTTCACAACCCTTCACTGACTCCCAGGAGCATGCGCACAACGTTCTGACCTTTGACGTGGCCTATAATCTGAGACTTTCTGTATCTTCACTCTCACTCCCCGCCTTGCCCATTTGCTATTGCTGTAGAGGCAGGAAATAGCCCCCATTTGTTAAGCTCACAGGTCCTGTGAGGCAGGAATTTGAAGGGACATGGCAGGGTGGCTTGCCATGATTCCATCCCATGGCGTGCAGCCTCAGCTGGACACCTGGAAGGCTGGGATTGGGGGCCATCTCAAGGCTCATGTACTCACATGTCAGCCATCTGGGCTGGCTGCAGTGACCTGAAAACTGGGACTGAGACTAGAGTGCTCTCACTGGCTTGGGCTTCCTCTCAGCATGGCGGTTTCAGGGTAATCAAAGTTCTGATGTGCCCAGAGGCTCAGTGTTCACATGCACAAGCTGTAAGCTGATTCCCCTTTTCTGACCCAGCTTCCAAAGTCATGGGGTGTCACTTATGATGCATTCTGTGGCTTTCAAGGCAGTCGGAAGCCCACCCAGATTCAAGGGGAGGAGCCACGGACCCCCAACTCTCCAAGGAAGGAGAGCCAGATCACGTGGGAGAGGAGCCTTGGGGCAGCACAGTGGAGAGGAGTAGACTTTGGGAAGTGTCCTCGCCATGTGGCCCTCCCCTCGTTCTCTGGGCCCCTGGCACACAGGCCTTATTTTCGGTTCCTTGAAAGTTCATCTGTTTTCCTCCTCAGCTCCTTGGCACATGCTGTATTCTCTTTGCTTCCCTGGCTAACCTCAACTTGTGGTTCCCATGTCACTGCCATCTCCAGTATGAAACAGGTCCCTTCTCTGTTTCTCCATCATCTTTTTCACAGCTTTTAATGACAGATGCTTTCGTTTGCTGCCTTGTTTAGTTTCTGCCTCCCCCACCCAAATCGAAGCTTCTGGAATACAGGCACCAAGGCTGCTAGCCAGGCATACAGAGAAGAAAGAAACCTTTAGGGTTTTCAGAGATGATCTGTCTGGGGTGAAGGGTGGTTAGGAGGGACCATCCACAGTGGCCATGTGTCCCAACCATATGCTATCTCAGAGGGGATGGAGTGGTTTTTGGAGACGGATTGGTAGTGGAGAAGATGAGCTAAGATGGCTGCAAGAGGAGCCAGTCCTGGTCCCTTCCGCAGGAATGGTGATGCCAACGCCAGCGCCTGCCTCGTCACCTGAGCTCCCTTTCACCCCAATTCCCTGTGTATTTCTCCTGGCTCATTAATTTGGCTTCCTCGGCACACCACACCTTTGTGTCTATCAGATCTCTTTCTAGGCGAACCCTCCTCGCTCTCCAGACTTGCAAATTCTTGATCACCTTTTCCAGAACCTTCCCTGACTTCCAGAGGTTTAGGCCCCCCTACTCCCCCTTCCCTAAACTCTTCCGGCACATCCTCATCACAAAGTGGATACCACTGTTACCATTAGTATCCCGTCACCTCCCCACAGTGTGAGGGCTTCTTGAAGACAAGGTCTCACAAATGGTGGGTGACGGGCCATATGCCCTGCGTGGCCCTCAGGCTGTTCCAAACCTCTCAGGCTCTGGAGTGAGTAGGACCTGCCCTTTGGAAATCCGCCTTGGGTCCCCTGCCGGCTCTGGGTGGGCTAGTTAGTGGGATGGGTGGACATGAGGGTCTGGAAAACAATTGTTCCCCAGGTTGGGCCCCTGATTCCTGCCTGTGGGGGAGCTGGCCTTAATAAATGCCTTCATCCCGACTGCTGCCGGAAGTTCCTCGTTCCTGCCTAATTACATTAAGCTTTTATGATGGGGATCTGTGCAACTCACAGCATTATTTAGCAGGGGCGGACTGCATTCCTGGTGTCTGCATTTACTTTCCCTCCCAGTCTGTGTCCTGGAATGCGGTCTGTGGACAGGTCCTCTTGCCAAGCTCAGGTCTAGCTGTGGGGTCCCCCTGGCAGCACGCTGGGGTCAGAAGGAGGAGCCAGAACTATGTCTGTGATTTCTTGAATCCTGTGGGTCAGAAAACCTGTCCTGGCCTGGCAGGCAGAAGGTGGACTCCTGGGCCAGCAGGATGGCCAGAGACCCCTTCTCCAGATGACACCTGCTTGCTAGGGCCAGCCAGTCTGAAGGAGCCTCACAGGCCCAACTCTGACTCAGGGACCATGGGCCTCTGGGTCTGCACCTCCCACCCAGGACCCTTGCACTTTGCTCTCCAGATCCTGACTAAGCTGGTTGCTTTCTTCACGCACAGCTGGTGTGTGTGTGTGTGTGTGTGTGTGTGTGTGTGTGTGTCTATGTATAAAGCCTTTCTTTTTAAATAGCTTCTGAAAAAAATATTTGCTAGCAATACTAGCATAAATTTAGAATCCAATCTTGCACCCTGCACAAAAATAAATACCAGGTAGATTAGAAATCTATACATTACAAAACCTGAGATAAAATCTCACAGTGGACAATTTAATAATCAGAGGGTAGGGAGGCTTCCCTAACACAGAGAACCAACAGCACGTGAGAAGTTGCTTATATGCTCATTTATAATCCAAGAAATGTAAATCAGAGCAACAAGGAGATGCTGTTTTTCTCCTGTCATGTTGGCAAAAGAAGGGTAATGGGGAAGGTGGAAAGAAACAGGTTCCCTTATAGCTGCTGGCAGGGATTTAAATTGGGACAGCCCTTTGGAGAATGAACCGACTCCATCTGAAAGTTCCTACTTCTAGGTCCAGTTCCTTCAACCCTACACGAGCAAGCAGGCATCTATCCAGAGATACTCGAAACATCATTTTTTATGGGAAAAATTTGCGAGCAGCCTAAATGACCAACAGAAGGGGAGGATTAAGTATTTAAGGAGCTTGGATGCCATGAAATACTGTATGTCAGTCGAAAAGAATAAGATGTACTGCTATGGAATGTTCTCTGAGAAATATGAAGTGAAAAAAAGCAAATCGCAAATCCATGTCCAGCATGAGCTCCTTGATATACAACAGCCTCTCTGTGTGTTCATGCCTGTTTATAAATGCAGAGGGAAAGGCTGTTTTTTTTTTTTTTTTCAAGGAGAGGTGCAGGCAGGCATGAAAGTGAGTAGGCAGGTAGGCAGGGAGAGAGAGGAGGAAGAAGCACTTGATTTTTTATTTAGTTGTTCACACTGGTTGTTCCCCCAACCCCCATTGGGACTGGGACTCTTTCCTTTAGAAGTGACTGACCTAACCCCTACTCCACCAGGACATGCCAAGAAAAGCTTTGAACTCTATGGCTGGGCTAGAGGTGGCGGGGCCTTCTAGGGAGGAAGGCGGTGTTGGGAAGCAGGAAGAGAGGAGAGTTTAACGTTTTTTTCTGCGAATTGTTTGAGTTGTTATAAGCACATGTAACTTTTTGAGTTAGACTTTTTTTTTAAAATTTAACAAGCAATACTTAGCCCTTGTAAAAGGCTAAGAAAACAGAGAAAAACATTTATAATTGTTCTATTTATTCTGTTTCTATATATGCCCGAGACTGTTCTGAGCTCTTGCTGTAAGCTCATAGAATCTTCACAACAATGCCCTGAGATACATTCTGTTCTGGCCCCATTTTACAGATGGGGAAATTACCTTGAGAGACTAGCTGACTCCCGCTAGAGCAAGGGGTGATGGGATATGCAGGCAAATCAGTCACTCAGCACTCCATGTAACTAGAGATGACCACAGTAGAGTGTTTTCTGCGCATGTGCACACAGGAAGGTCTCCGATTCCAGAGATCTGCTGAAATCTTGTGCCTTCAGAATCTCCTCATCCTTTCCTCTTCCTTGCTTTGGCTTTGATTTGGGGCTTTTTCTCTTCTTTTTGAGAGTTTCCAGGATACATCTGGAGTCCCCTCTGCTGCTCAGGTTGTGAAATGTGACTCTGGGTGCCTGATCTTTCCTATGGAAGCAGAGGAAATCAAGAAGATCACCCGGTGACAGCGTCCTTGAAGGGAAGGGATGGCTTCCCCTCCCACCCCCCACCAAAGTGACACTGATTCAGCACGCGAGGAGAAAGCAGGCTGCTAGGTTGTGGCACGCAGTGGGCTTTGTGGTCAAAGATCCTACCCTTGCTTCCCACATGCCCAAAGGAACTGGGCCTGTGCCGAATTAGGCTGAATTGAACCCCATAACAGAGTTTTAAAAATGACTGGACAGTGTAATACAGTCATGTGTTGGTCATAACGATGTGTCAGTCAGCGACAGATCACCTACGCAAAGGTCGTCTCTATACGGGGCCTAGGTGCGGAGTGGGGTGTAGTGTCTAAGCGATTACTCTGCAATGCTCGATGAACGACGAAAACGCCGCACGAAGCATTTCTCAGAACGCATCCCTGTACCCAGAGAGAGTGCTCTAGATCCAGGAGTTCAGCAGCCTGCTGGTCCGAGGCAGGGCAAGCAGCCAAGCCCTTGTCCTCACCCCACACCACCCCATCCCTGGCCGCAGCCCCCATCACCTTCCTCAGCAGTACACTCTTCACTGTTCAGGAACAAAGGCAGTTCGGATTCGTGAAAAAGGAGAAAAAATAAACCCAGCTCAAGTCATCTTGCTGCTAAGTGAGCAGTTGGCTCCAGCTCCCAAGTCCTGAGTTGGGAGTCGTGCAGTGGGGCAGGGGGAGGGGCGCCCCCGAGAAAGCTTGGCTGGAAGGGAGGGGGCCAGGGAGGTGCAGCAGGACCAGAACAGCTGGTGATTTATGGCGCCAATAAGCACAAGGGCTCAGTCTCCCCGCAAGATGCCTCTGAGCGCAAGATGCCTCTTGGAGTATCACCTGCGTGTGTGGCGGCTGCCGCCATGGTCTTTCGACTCAGGACCCCGGCTTCCCTGCACCCTGATACCAGGAGAGCCCTGCTGATCTCAGCAAGATGTGCTGGAAGGCACAGGAGGACACCGCTGGTGAGCAGAGGGAGGGCCTGACTTCCTCTTTGGGTGGGAGCTTGGGGTGCGGGGACTCTGAAGGTCTTGGGACAAATCGGTCAGCACGGAGAGTTCACTTTGGCATCTGTGTTGCAACTTGGAGCTTTAGCAAGCCTGTCCCGACTGTCCTAGGCTACGGTTCAGGGGGAGCAGTCGGGGCTAACATTTCTGGAGGGCCCACTCTGCCAGGCGTGGGACTAAATTGCAAACATTTCACTAGTCTTCAAACTTTATGACAACACCCGGTCCTCAGTATTATTAACTTCATCTTACAGAGAAGGCAAACAAAGCTCTGAGAGTTCAAACAACTTACCTGAAGACCACAGCTAGGAAGCGGCAGACCTGGAATTCGAACTTGCCTTTGGAACCCAGGGATGCTACCACCTGCCGATGCTGAAGGGTTGAGTTTGCGGAGCGGAAGACCCAGGGGAACCCTGAATGAGATATAGGAGACCGGCCCCCTGAGTGAATCGAGACCACTTTCTCATAGCGGACTATTTCTGAAGTTTGTAAAGGCCAGGGTCCACGAGGACCCCAGAATCTTTGCTGCGAGGTAACGTGCACTGGCTCCTGGAGGACTGAGAAGTTTTTCTTTGTGCAAGTTTGACTTCCAGATGAGCTCTGTCTGGTTTGTGGACTGCCAGCGCTGACTGCAGCCAGGGAGAGCTCAACACTGACCTGCAAGCTAGCGGTGCCAGCGTTCTGGCTTCCCACCATGGACTTTGGCCTTGGCCACTCTCAGCTGTCAGGGTCACTCAGCAGCTCATCTTTGGCCATTTGTTGGGCTAAGAGTGAACAGGCAGATGGTTCTCCTGGCCGTGGGTGGCCATCCTGCAGTTGACTCCTGTGTGTGCTCTCGCCCTCTGAAGGTGGGGAACAGAGTCAGAGATGTTTCCCTCTCCTGTTGGAGCTCAGGGGCTGGAAACCACACAACTTTCACTTCAGGGAAACAGAATCAGCCAAAATCAAAATATTCTCTAGAGTGCCAATGTCCTTTGCTTCCCTTTTGCTAGTGCCATTTGGGCAGTTTGTGCCTTTCACTGTGGGCTTGCTGGGACAGGACAAGAAAAGTTCCTGCCAGTGCCCGGCCAATGGCTCCTGGCAGGGTGAAGAACTGGCTGTGCTGGTAGGCTGCCTGGCTGCCAGGGAAGGCCATTCCCCAGCATGTGGGCTTCTTACAGAGTATCCTCCATGGGCCCAGCTAGGCCTGCTGTGTGTGTGTGTGTGTGTGTGTGTGTGTGTGTGTGTGTGTGTGTGTGCGCACACGCGCGCATACTGGAAGAATGTCTCCTTTTCCACATTCATCCATTGCCTTCTGCACCCTGGTGTCCACATTGGGTGAAACTTTGGTGAGATGCCATGAGGTGGAGGTTGGGGGACAAAGGTTTGCACAGCTACAGATCCTCGGGAGGCCCTGGCCATTTTGTTCATTCCTCCTTGGGGAATGAAGACTTTTCTTCCAGGACTTCTGAAAAGTGCTTGAGCCAGGTTAGAGGAAGAAAGGAAACACAGCCTGAATACCCTTCCTCTCACTCCCGCGCACTCCCCAGGCTCCAAGATTGATTTTTCTATCAGAGCTCAGTTATTTCCAAATGGTCAGAGGCCTCTGGGCTGCTGGGAGGAAGAGAGAGGGAGCCGTGAAACAGGCGGCAGCCTTCCAGGTGATGGCTCAGAGGGGGCACGCTCCCCTGGGCCTGACCACTGCCTTCCTCACAGGCCCAGAACAGGGATTTGTATTTCAGTCCCTGACAAAGTTTTCAGGACCCTTTGTCATGAAGATTTCCCTGGTACTTGACAAACCGGGCCTCTGGGGTGTGACAGACAGAGACAGCTGGCAGACAGAGACAGTGACAGAGGCAGGGCCTACACAGAGCCACCTGAGGTTCAGCAGTAGGTGGACCTGCAAGGCTGTTGGTGGCATGAGTTCTAGAGTCAGAACTGGGTTCAAGTCCTGACTCCAGGACAGGAACTCGAAGGTTAGTAGGGACTAGTCTCCTGGTCCCTAAAATGGGGACAGTAAAGGATTCCTTTGGGATTTTCTGAGCGTTTGCTGGGAGAATGTCTGCCTCATGGCTGCTATTATCATTAAGTTGTCTCCTGTCTTTGGCAAGCTCCCTTTTTCCTCATGCGCCTACCCTCTTTCTTCAGGTACTAGGTGTTCAGGCAGCCAAAGGGATCCTGACAAGAAGTCTTCTGATACGCTCAGTCCTATGTGGAGACAGGGCCTGGACGTTAGCATCAGGAACACTTGTGTTTTAAACCCATCTCAGTCTCATGGGATGAATTTGTTTTTTCAATAAGCATTTTCTGATATATTGTCCTAACGATACCAAACACTTATTATCACCTCACACTCCCAGGGGTCGGGCATGTTTGTTATCTAACTTCATCTTCCTGCCAGCATTATGAAGAAGAGATCAGTGTCCTTCTCATTTTACCATGAAGGAACAACTTCCAAGGGGTCAGGTAACTTGGCCCAGGTCAAAGCAGCTGTGTCCAGGTTTACTGGCTCTAGCACCCACTTGTAAGGTGTAGACACTGTGCTAGGCCCTGGGGCTGCAGGGAGGAATGACATCCTGCAAGGAGTGCCCTGGCCAGGGGTGGGGATAGGCAGAGAAATCGTGCTACCAGTGTGTAGTAATGCAGTAAGCATGGGGCATTGTGGGTCTCAGAGTAGGGGGCACCTGGGGGCGTTTGGGAGCATAAACCCATGTTAATGCTTCCCTGTGTGAATCCCATGGAACAGCTTAATGTATTTTCCCACCTCCAGAGACCTCAGCCCTCCTGCTCAGGCTCAGCCCCACCCCCACCTGGGAGAGCAGCCTCTTTTAAATGTGAAGTTGCTTCAATGGCATACTTTGGAGTCCACACATATTCCTCTTGCCCAGCTTCTTATGGATGCTTCCAGAGACAGGTGAGGCATATAGTTGTATGATTGCACATCAATGGATATCTATGAATATACATATGCAAATGGTGGCACATTGCAAGCCACTGCTTCAAGAGGGTAGCCACATCTGTCATCCATATCTCTATGCAAAGTTGTCAACCTCCTGCCTGTATTCCCCTTCCTGAAGGCCACCCTGGCTGTCACCTCCTAGTACAAGGTTGCACATATCCTTTAAAAAAAAAAAAAAAGACAAATGATAGCAAAGTATACACAGATGATAAACTTCGCACATCCTGTCTTTTCACTTTACATTGCCTCTCACCGAGCTCTCTGCTTCGGTACCTACAATTACTGCATTCTTTTTAGTGACACCATCACCCTGTATTGTGAGAATATGCCAGACGCTATTTATTTATTTTATTAATAAGTTGCTTTGTGTTTTCTTTTGTTTTCACGGCTATGTGCATTGTAGGTTATCAAAATCACACCTCAGTCTGCACTTCATACCAAGCTGCCCAGCACAGTTCCAGTACCCTCCTCCACCTGCATTCCTGTCTCCCTCCCCCATCCCAGTAGCCCCTGCATCATGTGAGTTTTGTTGCGATTTGTCTATTTGTTTCTTTTGTTTCTCCTTAAGCAGTCTCCTATTAATGGATACTCTTTCCACTTGTTTCTGGTCTTTTACAGCTACAGACAATGTGGCTATGAATAGCTCTTTACATAGGTTTGTCCTCCAAAGTGGCATATTTGTGTCTATTTTCTGGAAAAAAAAAAAAAGGGAATGTATTTTAACCTGAAAAACCAGGAAGGCACACTTCTGTAAAATCCATGCCCAAAACTCATCAAAAGAAATGAATCACTAAGGGGAGAATTTTGACCATCAGAATTTTGACATCACTTCCCTGAGGAAAGTCTGCCTGCTTAGCCTGAGAGTGGTCCTTCCCTCTCTCCAGATCTCAAACCTGAGTGCCTGGGTGCAGAGGTAGCTGGGGGTACCCTGGCTCCCAAACCTCCTGAGGGAAATGACCCGGTGGCATTCTCTGTGGGCAGAAGTTCCCTCTCTCATCAGTTTTCCCACCGCATTTCATTGGCGGCCAAGACAGACTTTCATAACTCTTGTTATCTTTACAATATGTCGTTCGAATTTAAAACATGCTAAAAGGGAGAAAATATTTATAGAATTTTTCTCTGGAAGGGGAAAAAAAAAAAAAAAGCCTAGTTTTAAGCCTAGCCAATGACATTTCTGGAAACCACAGAGGGAAAACAGCAACAATTTGCAGAAGATAAAATGGACTAATTACACAACAGACCTCTAATTTAAGAAACTAGCTGCATTCTTCTGTGTGTGTTTTATTTTATTTTTTTTTTCTTTTAAGATGACAGAGAATAAAAATACTGGTTTATTAGCTTATTAAAAAAAATAATCCAATGACTCCTAACCCTCTCTTCTGCAAGATCGTGACGTGCCTCTGTCCCTGTGCCCACACAGCATGCCCACTGGCCACAATGAGGGGTCTCTTCTGTGAGGTTTCTTGGCCTGAGGACTCGTTTCCCATGGGAGGGCCCGAGATCTTGCTGCCTGAGTTATTTAAATCTTGGAGTCTTCCTCCTTTTTTCCAAAGTTCTGGGAGTGTCTCCTTGGTCCCAGCTGTCGTGAGCACTGTGCCCAGTGCCCTGGCTTTCGGGTGCCCGAGGTTGGCCTGTGGTAACCTGTCATTTGCTCACTCAGGCTAGCCTTTTCAGCTGCTACCAGGAATCCAAGTAGCCACCTCAAACCAATGCCTCAGGTTTCTAGAACAATTCCTGAGCGGCAGGGTGGTCACCAAAAAGACTGGGGAACCCCTCTTCCTCCCGTGATTCTGTGAATCTGAGTCAGAGTGCTTCCAAATGGGCCACAAAGGGAATCGTGCATTGGCTAGTATTTCCAGAGTCAAAAAGACTGCAGCCAGCACCTCCCTGCGAACCCCGTTTCTGTTTGGATTTTTATGGAAACTGTTTCTCCCAGACACACATCCTGTGGGATTGCGCTCCTTCCCCTTCCCTTATGTTTATGTATGAATGGATTATGTCGGCTGTTTAATGGGTTTGCAGCATACGCAGGCCACCGAGCAGTTTTAATGAAGTCTCCGTCTGGCCGGCCCCTGGCTTTTGGAGGCCTTGTGAGACTGGAGAGAGGGTTCCCTGGTGCCTGGACTGGATTTGCTCTCTGCTCCTTTCTGGGGAATCACAGCTACCCCAGTGCTGCAGTGATTTGCTGAGGGATT
>RJWH01009443.1:0-22656 GCA_004363575.1 Solenodon paradoxus | reverse complement strand
ATGATTTGAGTGTGAAATATTTTCAGGGAATTAAAAGTCAGGAATAAAAAAATTATATCAGCTAAATGCATGAAAAAATACTGAAGTGATACTATATGAGAGCATCTACACCAGCTCATCTGAGAAATCTGATGTTAAGCATCAAGGAAATCTACTTTGCTCAATTTTCACTCAAATATTTTATGTGCAAGGATTTCCAATTTATCTGCTTCACCATGGTATAAAATATAGTTATATAATATCAATTCTATTATTTTGGCAGTGTAAGATGAAACAATAGTTTCATTAGTTTGAATCTTTTAACAACGTATACCTTGCCATCTTAAAATTTCAAAAGTGATATGTTTATATTTAGAACAAAAGCACTTCCAGGTCTAATATAATTTCCCAGATACAAGGCATGTCTTTAAACTGACAGAGCAAATACAACTTTAATTCTTATTTTTTATATATTTAACTAGTTTAAACATTTAACCTTAGTCAATAATGACTTCCATTTTCTCTCAGGAAATCTAAAATATACTTCTTTTTCTAGATGCTTACTTCTTCTGTTTTCTCTTTTTCATGCTGGTATATTCCTTCCTTTAAATGATTGTGTTCATTGATTAACTTGCCATATCTTTCTTCCATTATAAGACACTGCTTTCCAAATCCAGCTTCTAGTCCTTTTAAGCTATCCTGAAAGTGGTCTTGCGAGTTCCTCAATGACTTCTCTGTTTTACCAGCTTCCCTGTGAGCATCATCCAGTAGTTGAAGCCACTTATTTTCACCTTGTTCTTGAGATAACCTCGCCTCTAAGGATTTCTGTTTTCCAATGTACTTTTCCAATTGACATTGTTTCTTTTGAAACAAGTGTTCGGTTTCCTTCTTTGGAAACTGTGTTTGTCTGAGGTCTCTCTGGACACATTCTAAATCCAAAGTCTTTTCTCTGAGAGCGCATCTCATGCTGTGACACTCCATTTCTGAGTCCTTAAACTTACTTTCAGCTTGGGAAAGTTGTTTAGAAAGACTCTCCTTGTTTTCATTCAGGTTGGACACATCAAAATTCATTTTTTCTTGTGAATGGAAACACTCATCTCGTGCTCTCTGGAAAGCCAGTTCTAGGTCGATTTTTGATGTTTGGGTTTGCTTGTGATCATGTATAGCTGTAGCTAGTCTAGAACGGTATGACCCAACCTCTGTCTTCAGTCTCTCTTTGTGTTCTTTTTGATTTTTTACTTTCATGTACAGCTCTGTACTCTCAGCACTCAAAACACCAGGCCGTCTTTGATATTTAAGTATTATCTTGGTTAATGTTTCTTCATTGATTTTTATTTGCTTTTGATGTTCCCCATTCTTTTTCTTAACAATTTCAAGGTCCTCAAGACATTTCTTTTCCTTTTCTTGGCTCTGAATTTTTATTCTGTCTATTTCCAGTTTTAGCATGGTGATTTCCTTCTGAAACATGCGATTTTTCTGCAAAAGACCTTTTTCTTCTTCATGACTCTCATAAACCTTTTAAATAAAAGAAAAAGGAGACCTTTAGTACTCATTACATGAAACAATTTCCTCTAAAATTGAAAAGAACCCATCTTCAACACAATAAAATGGCTGCAAGAAATGGATGTCTATTTAGAAAAAAAAAATTGGATATAAATGTCACATTTAATACAAGCATAAGTACCCAAAAGTTCAAAAGTTCAACAGAAAATGTGAATCCATGAATGAAACCAACAATCCACAAGAGACATTTTAAGAAACTCAGAAATGGAAAGGTAGTTCTCTTTAAATTACAAAAAATTCAGACAGCTATGAATTAAACAGTTCATGCATATATTTGAATTCTTAGATTTCCTAAAAGATCTTGTCCCTGAGATTTCATTGATATTCTACTACTTTCTAAACATTTTCATAGTCAGTTATAGAAATTTAATCTACTGTTAACACACAAACTAGGCATTGCATGGAGCACATCTACATGCATCAAGGGCTCCGGTATCTGTCACAATCCTGGAATGCAGAAGTGAGCAATACAAGGAAGCTTCAGGATTTTCCCCAGATCTTTAGACTCCACCATGAGTACCACTATTATTCTGGCACTGAATCATAGCTACTTCTCTGGTGAAAATATGCAAATACAAAAGACGACTTGTATTTCAGCACACTAACAGCAAATAAAGTAAAATTTTTAGAGATCATCTTTAAAAATCATGAAATAATTTGCTGCAATAAATTCTTCATAATGTATAAAATGGTAAAGCAAAATAAGGAAATACACTCAACTATTTTAAAAGGAATAAAATACTGTATATACTGTGGGGCATTTTACTGTTTTCAAAGTTCCTTACACTGCAGTAAGAAACCTTTTGAACAAACTGTCATTTTTCTTAAGTAGGAGAAAGACATACAAAAATATGGTTTGTGAGCTGACAATATGTTTCTTTTTATTGTATATACATATTTGAACATATCTAAAGAGACCATCTCACAATTCACATTATTGAGTCATTTTATCTCTTTTTCTTTGTAGAGGTGGTTTAAGCCTTCCATATTGTACAATTTTTGGCATTCTATTCTTGAAAAAGTTGAGATTCATTTCATTCCTTTACACACTAGACTGCATTATGCTCTTGGTCTCATAACAATACAAAAATGTCAGAAGCTTTAGAGAAATTAGAACAACAATTAAAAGTATGCTTTTAAAAACAACGATCTTTATTTCTCAGTATAACTCAAAGTTTCATTTGGAAAACTCCTAAATTTGGTATCAACAAAATATAAACATATAGAGCATTGTGAAATTAAGCATATTTGTAATATATTAAACTAGTTTCACAAAATTTCAAGGCAATGTGTATTTTTAACAATAAAATCACTAAATTCATAATTTATATGAATCTTTAATCTCTGTGTTAGACTCCATTGAAACAGCAAGAATATATTAGAAACAAAATATTTGGCATTTTACCCTTAATTCTAAGGAAAAAAATTGCTGTTATAATAGATTCCAAAATAATTTATATTTTGTAATTATTTTAAATGTTTTAAAAATATCAAATAATAATCTACTGAATCTTAAAAGACTAATCCACCAATTGATTTCATTTGGACTATATTACTTTATTAAATCACAGAAAATGATATTTAACCATTTAAAATTTTACACACATATGGGTAGTGACTTTCATTTCCTCCAAGCTTTGCTTTATCTTTCTGTGGTGTGATTTCTAAATCTATTTCTGCTGACAAATTGATACATTTGGTTAGAACAATTAGATTAAATCCATACTCTTCACAAAAACAGAAAGAAAAGAACAGTGTATTGAGGATAAATTGCACTTAAATTTTAACTGAGTATTTACTTTCAAAGAAATACTTTAGTTGCCTCAAACTTCAAAGCCATTGAGAAAACTTTCAGTGTCAACTGTTCAAGATACACACATTTCTCTGACTTATTAACAAATACTTCCCCCTAGTATCAAGCAACAAAACATTTAAATCAAAATCAAATATTAAAATCCCATATAGTCATGTTATATGCTCTACCTCACGGGAGTAGTTTATAATGATACAACAAGCTTCAACTTGAAAATGATTCATTTCTGAAAATACTGTATTTTTATGCCTTTATCATGGTATCTTTCTTTAATTTGAAATGCTTTCTTCTGATATTATGACAAATTTCTTTTCCCTTTTAAGAGTCAGCATGCTTGTTAAGCCCTCCTAGCAATCTTTCACAGATAAATGGTGTCTCCTTCCTTGGGCCTACCTTAGTGCTTTAGGATTGATTTTTCTTGTGAGTCTTCCCCACATGAACTATGAACTATTTCTTTAGATCTCTATACCCTTTGCTATAGAAGACATTCTCCTAAATCATGTTTGTGCAAATAAGCTTTTAAACAATAATGACTGAGATCCTGCCAAGTACTAAGTACAGGTTTAAAGAACTATATGAATAAACGGTGTCAAGAATGGATTTTGTAGAGACAATCGTTGAGTTGACACTCAACACCGGATAGCTGGATTGCAAGGGACAGAGGGCAGGGAGGAATGAAAGCAGGCAGGGCTATAACAAGACAGAAAAAACACATATTTGCTAAGCAGTATTTGTCTAAAATATAGAACAATTGAGGAAGATATCAATCACCAGCGGTTTGGAATGTTAACAAAAAGGGATGCCCCTTAGAAAAGCCTAAAAAGGAATAGTTATAAGAATTCAGTTTAAGTCATGTATGTAATTCTGAGATTGCCTAGACATTACTACACTTTTAAGAATGAGTAGTTCAAGAACATGTTTCCTTTTAACCATGAAAGCCACAACAAGAGACACATTTGAGGGCAATTCAAATAAACGGAGAACGACAAGGTGAAAAATGCATGATGCAGGGCTTTACTGAGGGAATGTGTCAAAAAATATTTAAGATATTAAAGGTAGACATTCTGGGTCCCTAAAAAATACGTTCTGCTTAATACTTTTAAAGAGGTGTCAGTGAAAAATATCAATATCAACTGTTTCCATTGCTTAGATTTATATTGTACTTTTTCTGTTTCACAACTCCCTATGTTGAGAGAGCTTGTATAAAGTATTTTGTTTTAAAAATCATGCTTTTTTGATCTACCAAGCTCTTGAAAAATAGGAGCAGACAATTCACTCTCACAGCAGATAAAAAAACTTTGGATTTATAATTCATAACCACACTTCTAGAAGATATTTGATAATCTCTTTTAACTATTACATTAATTCTACAGTTGAGGAAGAAAAATGGTAGAGGTGAAAAACATTGATTTATTACTATGAATGTTATCATATGATTTATAAAGGCACTGAAGTAACTGCTGTATAGAGTAGAACCCATAATAGTTGCAGTTAATAAGTAGGTATCCTAAGAGAATTAAATATGATCTTCCAAATTGTTTTAGAATGATACGCCACAACTTAAAACCTTGACACAATATATCCTGTGAACTATTAGTTCATAAACAATAATGAAAGAATGTGATAGACATGTGAAGGAGCTACTGTGTATCAAATTCTCAGTGATTTCCATCTATTGATAGGAAAACCAAACCCAAAATATACACAAAATATTTGAATTAGAATATGTTTTTTATTCTTTTACTGAACATAGTTATAATTAATAATTGCTCTAAGATAAATTTTGAGAGAGGACGTATTATTAAAATGAAAATCAATAGACCTATACACAGTTCTCTCAACGAGGCTCAAAATTCTAAATGCAACCTGTTTCCTAATGGCAGGCTTGTTAAATATTAGCCTAATTTAAATTATACTTCCCTAAAAATATTTGTCATTTATATAATGTTTGATTATAGGAAGCATGCAAATATTTGACAAAAACCCATAACTCTGCTCTCTTCTTTCCAATTGTATTATTTAAACCTATTGGATTCCAGTCTATTAACCAGTAGCATTTGTAGAATATAAATGTATAAGTGGCCAGAATTTCTTGTATTCCTCCTTGAGAGAGAAAATTTAGCTCTGCATGACCACCAATACATCAGTCAACAGTGTGTTGTCAACAAAGAGAACAGTATGAATGGCAAAATTTCTCTCTGTTCCGCAGACATATTCCGGTACTGAAAGCTCATTTATATTCTTGTCACATTTCAATTAATGTTCCTTAGAGGAAAGAAGACATTTATTTAAGTGATTATTTCACTGAATATCATCTGTTATCTACATTCCTTCTTTGCCTTTGACGACTCTCAGTGATGGATATTATAGAATCAGGCAGTAGTATAACTCACCACTATTTGTTAGAACCACTTTCTTTATTAAGTGCCTCTATTCTAATCACATTACTTTGCCATTCACCCTAGATTTGTATAACCAACAGTTCCAAATGCCATGCTACAGCCACATCAATAAAGTAACTCCCCAAGGGAAAGCCGTGTGTGAGAAACTTACCACTGCAGGGAATATCAAAACCAACCACACACTGCGCCTGTCTAGCCCTGCCCAGCCACGGTATATTTCATTACAGACACAGAAAGGCCTCCTGGCCTTCAATGTAGGGCAATCTGCACATGTATGCAACTCAAACAGGAGTCCTAACTGTCACAACTCCATAGCTTAGCCTTGCTCACCTCCCTTTTATAGTCCCTTAGCTGTTTCGTATCTCTACTCTGCCAGAATAATCCGAGGGGGGAAGATGGTGCTGGAATCAAGCTGTTACCTTCAGCTTTACCCCACGCTTTTGTGAACAGCACAAAGTCTCAGTAAATGAGTGCAGCTCCTGAAACTCCAGTAAAAGTTCACCATCAACAATTGGTTGTGTAGAAAGAACTCTCCTTCAAGAGCTCTCAACTTGTTGGAGGACTGACTGAATCTTTTAAAGACTTCATCAACTTGAGGGCCTTAAAAAGGAGAAGGCTTTTGGCCCAACTAATTATTGATGAGGAATTAAAACTGGATTCAATCTGTGTGTGACCTCTTGGTCTAGTGGTTATGCTGACCAGGGCATCATCCAAGTTCCCTCAAGGACCTGCATTTGATTCCAGGGTGGAACAACTTGATGAACAACTAAATAACTTTTCCCTTGGCTCTCCTCTCTTCCTTCCTGCCTGTGTGCTTCCCTCCATTCTTGCTTTTACATTTCCTTTGACAAATGTATAAAGACGACATTGAATCTTTGAATGCTCTAATAAAGCAGCTTGGACTCTATCCCCTTGGATGTCTTCCCCAAGGTCACCACGCACACCCACCCTCCCTTCTCCCTTCTCCAGTGGGCTCGCATTAGACTCTATCCATACTGCTGACTCTCACGTGAGCTCCCATCTGGAAGACTGCATTGTGGACAGAAGCCTGTTTCCTTCAGTCCGCAGCCCACTCTCTAAAGATTCTTTTCTTGGTTAACTCTTGTGTGTAAACGAAGTTACCTCGTGTGCCACTTATGCTGCCTGTTGAAATCTTTCCCTGACAAAGCCCAAGAACCCAGCTGCTTCCCACAAGGCTTTAATCTCTGCCTTTCTCCATCTTCATGTCCCCTATTCCATGTCTTTTTTTCCTGACTGCCCTTTCATCTTAGTGTCTCTAGAACAGGATGACTAACCACTTAGGTCCTTCAGAGGCACTCTTAATTTAATCTGTTGCCTACATCTATTATGTTTTTATCCTTGTCACTTCACTTTTACCTTAATATTTGTAAGACACTATTTTCTTTGGCAACTACAATACACCAGTATTCATGGATTAAATCTGCACTCTGCTAAATATCTTTCTTTGTAGTAAAATAGTTATTACCTTCCACATGTCCATTTAATACATTTTTTCTATTTTGATTGACAGCCACATTTAAAGGATTGACATGCTTCTTAGGTAGTTGCTCAGAGTTACTCTAGTAAAATGAATCTATATAATCGACTGCATAATAGTTTTATTATTTTTTCTAAGAAAATGTATGAATTCCCAGGCTTAAATGAAAACTTAAACATTATTGAAGATTGTATTGAAAACCAACTTTTAATGAGAAAACCATTATATGATCTCCAGAGAAAACTATGTTATGTTCATTTGGCCATAGATTTTGTAAAATGAGGATAGGAGACTGGATTAAATATTTTTACCAGAAAATGCTTACAAGCGCATTACAAATAGGAATGAACTTTAAAACACCTGACTCTCCTTTGCATTCCATACCTAATAAAAAAGACATGTAAAATAATTTTTATGAGCATAGCTGCCATATAGTATTTCTATAGAAAATTATGATTTAGCATTATCATGCCATGTCTGACATGAGAAGAAACCTTGTAGAATTTTTTGTTGATTGAAAAAATAACTTTGAAATCAGCTTCCTTTAGATAAATAAAGGATTGAAAAACTATGCCTATTTACATAAAGTCATTGAGATGAAAAATGGTACAATAAAATATTAAAAAATAAGAAACACTTTAACTCCCACTTAAATAATAGCACATTTTAGATATACTTTGTAACTCAATAAATTCATCACTGGTCTTACTGAGGGACGAATGAGAACTTTTATTAACCATATGAAATGTGTCATATACCTGTCCACATTTTCTTTTCTCAACCCAACAATAATATGATTATGCTGATGATTATCACACTCTTTGCATCCTGGTCATTCGAAGATGTTTAAGTAAAGTGGATCAATGTGATCCAATTGCCTTCTCTTAGACCTTTACATAACTGGTTCTCTCTTATCCTTCTCTAGGCAACGTCTTTCAAATCCAGAGATGTTTTCTGCTCACCCAAATTCCACTCCTCCTTACAGCCCATCCTAAATGAACTTTCACAATACTCTCTCCTATGGTTCTCTATTTTCTCCATGTGAAGCACTTTATACTGCTATATAATGGATTTTTTACTACTTTATTAGCTCCTACCGATATAGTCTGCTCCTCAACTTGGAATTTCAGTGTCTTCTCGAGTGGTAGGTAGTGTGTAACTAATAACAGAAATTTATTTAATGTCAACCTATTTAAAATCTCTAAGAGATTTTTAAGTACCTGTTGTCTCTATACATATAGAGCACTCTGATAACAGATTACTGAAACTTAGATACACTAAAGGAGAAATAACATGCCTATTCTAATTTCCCTATTCATTTATCGACCTACTGCCCTTTTATTGTGCTTGGGGCTTAACAAATGGTCTCTCTGACACATGAGAAGTTTTGCCATAGAATCATAATTTGGCCAGAGGTGTCCTGGAATACTTCTTTAGATTGTAGATAATCTCAGTTCTCTAACTGATACTTTATGAATTCTTACCCTTCTTGGCACTAACTAACCTGATTTCATTAGCGTGTTAACCATCTGCCAACTTGTACCATTTAGTACATAATCATTTTATTTACTATAGGTTAAGATATAATGAAATACTTTTTTGGACACATGTAGAGCTGAGAAATTAAAGTCAACATCTCGCCTGTAATGCCTTAACATCATTCAATATATATATTGTAAAATAACAATGAAAAAGAGAGTACCTCAGAATCCCAAGGTGATTCTATATCTTCCTTTTGTCTTAAAAGTAAAGCTGATATATCTATAAATGTAGTCATGGATATATTAATAAGAATATGTATCACTATGAAATTTAAATACACAAATCTATCTCCATGAAGTGTTATTTCAATTCAAGTAATACTAGAAAAGATTTTAGAGGGTTGAGCATTTTGAAGAAATAATAGTTGGTAGTAGTTGTGACACTGATGATGAATGATAAAAATGAAAAATATTTTAAAGAAATGGATCATAATTGGCCCTACATATATTGTATTTATTTCTATTTAAGCAGAAGAAAACTTCATTACTTCCTGTGACAGCTGGAATAGGGCCTATGTAAAATAGACCTCTCCCCTACTTATTAAAACCACTTTGTTGTATTATTATTAATGTGCCAATTGTATCTCTATTCTATCTCATTACTTTCACATCTATTATAGAACTGTATCATCAGCTGTCCCCACTGCCAGGTTATAGTTAATACAATAAAGTAACTTCCGAAAGGAAAACAAGGGGGTAAGAAATGGTCACTGCAGGGAACAACAATTCTAACAGCACACTGTCTCTAGCTAGCCCTTCCCAGCCTCAATATCTTTCATTACACACCAAAGGCCTCCTGGACTTCAACCTGGGATAATCTGCACACGTATGTAGCTGAGATTGGGAACCTTACCTATAACAACTCCATAACTTAACCTTGAACACTTCTCTTTTACAGTTCCTTTGCTGTTTTCTGGTGCAGGGTATGATTAGTTATCTTTATTTTCAGGTTTTCACCAGTCATTTGTGAACAGCAACAAGGTCTCAGGAAATGTGCGCAGCTCCAGATACTCTAGCCAAAGGTCACTATCAATGATTAGTTGGTCAGAAAGCCCCCTACCCTTTCCAAGGCACTTAAGTGTTTGAAGAATAGATTAATCTGTTAAACGTTTCTTCTTCAATAGTAAGACCTCTAAAAGGAGAATGTCTGCCCAACAAATTATTGATAATAAACATGAAGTGAATTCAATCTGTGTATTACCTGGTAGCCTACTGGCTAAGTCCACCATCACATAGCCTCCATATACCCAAGGACTTGACCCAAAGCTGGGGGAACAACCAAGATCATCAACTAAATAAAAACATTAGTTTTATTCCTCTGCTCTCTACCTGCCTCCGTGTCTGCTTACCTTCACTCCTTCTTGCGCCTTTCCTTTTGGAAAAAAGTTCAATCTGTGACTGCTCTACTGAAGCAGTCTTGATCTCTATCCACTTGTCTGTCTTCCCAAAGGTGGCATTAGACTCTGTCCCCACTGCTGACTCCTGGGTGACCTCCCATCAGGGAGTCCACACTTGGCAGACATCAGCCCCCTTCAGATGACCGCTGACAGTTTCTCTGAAAAATGCCTCTCCTTTCCTTGCTTTCCCCTTGCTTGCAAATAAAATAACAATACCTTGCTTGCCACTTATCAATGCCTGTGGAATATTTTCCTGATGGAGTCAAGGACCTCAGCTGCATCTCACCATGACACTGTATACTCTGCATTTCTGATTCTTCATCCTCTTCACTTCCTTATTTCCTGACCTCCCAAAAAACTTATTCACTTGAAAAGGAACTAATCATTTCTATCCTTTAGAGTCACTTTTTATTCTGATGCTCACACATCTGAAAACACTTCATCTCCTTGTCACTTCTATTTGTCCTTAACTATGCTTTAATAGATGATTTTCTTTGGATAGTACGACACACCAGTATTCATGGTTTAAATCAATACTCTGTCAAATGCCTCTTTTAATAAAATACATTTCATACCTTCTGCATGTTCAGTCAATATATTTTTTCTGTTTTGATTGACAGTCACATTTAAATGATCAAAATACTTCTTAGGAAGACCCTCAGCGACACTCTGTAAAAATTGATTTCAATAATAAATCACATAAAGTTTTTTTTAACCCCTTTCTAACCAAATATTTTAATTAACTGCCATAAAAACAGAAATGACAGAACAAAATTAGAAGCAACAGAAAATGTATTGAAAATGAAGAAAATACCAGAAAACCATATATCTCTAGATGTTTGCTCACCAGATCACATCTATTTTTATCTTAATACTGCCATTCACACTTTAAAATGAGCAGAGGGAACTGGATTAAATATTTTCAAGGAATACTACTGACTTTCACATGTAATTCACTGAGAAATTAGCTTCCAAACACCTCACAAAATACAAGACATTTAAAATTTTAATGAGTATTCACACCATATAATATTTCCAATGAAAACAGTATGTGGAAATATGATGCATGGTATAAGAAACATTGAAGTATATCAGGTAGACTATAAAAAGGACTCGAAAAGTTGTTTATTGTATGTATATGAAGGCTGAGAATAATCTGTCTAATGAAACTTTAATGACATCAAAAATGGTTCAACAAAATGAAAATGTAATAAAAAACTTTAATTCCATCTATAGCAGCAAAAATTTTATGTATACTGTGTATCTCTTAATAATTATTAGCTTTACTAAGAGGATAAGAAACTATTAACCATATGAAAGGTGTCGTGTATTTATTCACATTTTGTTCTCTATACACATTAAAAATGATTATGATGGTTATCACACTTTCTGAATCCTGGTCATTTCAAGATGGAGTAAAATGGATTGGTATGATCCAGTGTTCTCTCTGGACAGAATGCCTTTCCTTAGACCTTTACATGACTCACTACTGCTAATCCTTCTCTTGATAGCTTCTGTCACAGAGATCTTTTCTGATCATCTAAATTCCACTTCTGCTTGCAGCCCATTCTAATTATAAACTCCTTCAATATTCTCTCATGAGGCTTTCCATTGCTGTATATGAAGCTCTTTATACTGATACATAATGGATTGTATACTATTTTCTACTCCTACCAATACAGTCTAGTTCCTCAACTTGGATTTTCAGTATCTTCCTCCTTAGAACTTAGTAGGTAACCAATAAGAAGTTTCTTTAATTTCAATAGATATATAATCTATTTGAAAAGCCTTAAGTACCCACTGGTTCTATACCTATATGACAAACTCTGATGATAGGCTACTGAAACTTACATACACCAAATTAGAAATGTAAGTGCCTATTCTAACTTTGTTTTCCTTTCATTGACACTGCTGCTATTTTCTTGTGTTTGGGATATATAAAAGGGTCCT
Organism: Solenodon paradoxus; assembly: GCA_004363575.1. Taxonomy (NCBI): domain Eukaryota; kingdom Metazoa; phylum Chordata; class Mammalia; order Eulipotyphla; family Solenodontidae; genus Solenodon; species Solenodon paradoxus. The sequence goes on along the minus strand of RJWH01009443.1, from coordinate 10,513 downwards.
CAATATTTAGGGTATTAAAGATCTTTCTGATCATTTTCTTATATTTTTATTGTACTCATTAAAGGTTTTAACTGTTTATTCAAATCTGCTTTTTACACATACCTAAGAGTTGTTATATTACATTTTTAATGAACTGATACGCAATCTGGTTAAATAAAATTTTCCCAAAATTCCATACCTAGTTAAGTGTCAAAACCAGGATGCTAACATGTTTCCTGACTTGAGATATGACCATTACACCACTATGCAGCTGTTTCCTGCTCCTAAGAGATCATGCCTTATTATCTTCCACAATTATTTATTTAAAAGCGCTCATCACTACTTTATACTCAGCTTAATATAAGGATGACAACCATAAAGATACAAATTGCAATCTATTTTACTATCCAAAATGATTTTATAGTAAAAGAAATTTTGATATCAATTTACAAATTTATGACTATTTCCCATGATTTGTCTTCTCCCAAATATTCCTTGCAAATCTATTTGACCAACCAAATATAACATTTTGTGTGGTGCGATCTTTCCAAGTTCTCAGTTATAAAAACTATAATTTAAGTTTTTTATAATATCATCATAAGTTTTAATAAATAAATCATACTTGGGCCATCAGTTGACTGGAAACAACTGTTAGTTCTGAACTGTACAACTTCACAACTCAAACTGATTTCTTATGACACTTAAGCTTTAGCTTTTTACTAACCAACAAGATTTCATTGCTGGAATCTTGGTTAGTAGCAGACATGTACTATCTAGTAGTAGTAGTATATTTAGCATGTAATAATTTTATTAAATACAGATTAAAACACAAGGAACTCATATTTATGGGCACATGTACATGTGAGAAATGAAAGTCAACATATCTACCATTATGTCTTAACATCATTTAATGCTTTCATTTTAAAGTAGTAATAATAGAAGACAATACCTCAGAAGCCCAAGATGATTCTATATCTTCCTTTTCTTCTAACTGTAACATTGATATCACATCTATAAAATGTAGTCATGGATATATTAATGAGAAAATTTATTACTATGAATTTTAAAAGCATACCAATCTATCTCCATAAAAGGATATTTCAATAAAGGCAATAGTAGAAAAGATTTTAAGAAGGTTGAAGCATTTTGAGTAAAATCTGTTCACATTAGCTGGAGTACTTACAATGAAAGAAAAAAGAAAAATACTTTAAAAATGGATCATAATTGGACCTACATTTATTAGATTTGTATCTACTACCATTTAAGCAGAAAAAAACAGAGTTTTTCACGAAATAACTATTTCAATTCTCTTTTGTGGTCCATCAACAGAAGTCAAATTGTCATTACTTGTTTGCCCTTGTGGAACACTTTCGATACCATAAACACCATTTTCTTCATTTCCACTTGTTAGCTTTGTTGTTTCCTCCTACAAAAATAAAACAAAAGTCCAGCTTCAGAAAAGATCACATTTATTCATTTGCTCACCCATTCAAACAGTCAATAAGACATGCCACACTGACTGAAGGCATCTCTCAAATCATAGGCACTAACTTGGGTGAAGCTAGGAAAGAAATTAAAAGACAGAGTGTTCTAAATTCTAGTAAGAGTAGAGATAAAAGAGAACAGAAAAGTATCATTTACTAGGTTCTACCAGTGAAATGCATGAAGTACAAAGAGGAGACAATGAAGAGAACAGTCACTTGAACTTGGGAAACTAAGGAAAAGTGGCAAAGAATTTATATTGAAAGTTAGAGTGCAGAGGAAGGGTCTAAAAGGCATTTGAGAAAGGGCAGTCTTAACAAATGAATGAGGTATGAAACAACAAAATAAGTTAGGCAAACAAATTTACTGGGTTAAACTGGAACATAGTCATGAGAACAGGATGGAAAGATAACACTAGACAATCATAGTCACACAAAAAGAGCCAGTGTTGTGTGTCTATGAACCTGCCATAGTTCCATTATAATAGTAATCCAGGAAATAATGCTATGATTTTTGTTTACCAATATTTTAGAATGATTGCTCTGGTAGCACTGTCAAGAAATAAAGGGGGATAAAACTAGAGAAGTGTGTTTCAAAATATAGTAATAAATGTGAACAGCATTAATATGAAAAAATTGATATATAGGAAGAAACTATTGAACTTGGTGAGAATGTATGGTAATTTTACTTAGGGCTGGAATTCCAGATTTTTCTGCCTCAATGTTTCAATGATGTGGTAAAATATTTAGTAGAACAAGAAAAACAAATTGCCAAGTAAATTAAAATGAGATAGAAAAAAGGAAAATGTGAGAAACAAAGATCTTTAGATTATATCAATTTTGAGGCACCCAGGGGACTAGAGGATGATTTGCATGAATACATTTGGGGTAGGAATAGATTACCTTACTAAGAAAACCATGCTATGTTAATTTGATAAATATTAGCAAAAGATACTCCACTGGCATAATTAAGTAACACAAACATACACATTAACTCTCAATTTTTGAAAACTGAAATAAGAGCATGGACAATAAATAAGAAGCATCAATGTTTCAACACATTTGAACTTTACAGAGCTATTTATACTTGGGAATTTTCTATTCATGATGTCCATTTTCATGCATTCATCCACTGAAAATGTAAGAAACATGCCTATCAAAGGCTGCCTATACGTTATACACGACTGTGGTGCACCACTGTGTCTCAGGCAGGCATGCTGCAGTCCATGTCTACCCAAGGAAAAGGACATGGTTTCCAGTGCCAGGGCTGGGGGGTAGGAGATGAGGGTAAGAAAAAAAGTAAACATGTAATATATAATACTGTATATATAAAATATATATATAGATGCATCGACACTGTTAACTCCTGTTTGTTCAAGGATTAATTGTATATGTTTGATCTTTTGAGTAAAGGATATAAATACATTTTTGACATATGTGAAAGTATTCCTGGAATATCACAATAAAAATTTAATATTAATATTAAGATTTCCTTTATATCACACAGTATGGTAGGCAGAAGATGGGAGACAGGATCTAGTATACAAAATTAATAAAACTTTAATTATCCAAGTAATATATTTAATAATCTTCAAATATATCTATGATTAGTATACTGGATTCAGTATTCACAAGAGGAAGAAGATAAAACTAAAAAAGAAAGTTACCAATGCATCTGAGATTTAGATATAAAAGAATTTAAGTGTTATGCATCATTTATGTTTATTGAAGTTAATGCACTTTTTCAAAGAATACTACTATATAACCTCATTATGGAGATATTTAAACACGTAATACTCATCTTATGGACATGTTTTGTATACTCCATATTGGAAGTATCCTTACTCCTAAAGCAAAGGATAATTTAGACTAGGATATATATCATAAATTGTAATTCCATTTAACTAATGTGTCCATTGCACATCAATATGCAACAAAATTGAAAATACCTACAAAACTGTCTTAAATTGTCAAACTCTTAAATGACTTATGATTTAAATTTGTTTCTTATTTAATAAAGATTAAGAATTTCATTTACATAATGGGAAATGCATATATTATTTAATGAAAAATGAATACAGTGTTGACTTACTTCCATTCTTATCTCAAAAAATATCTAAAATAATACTATCGAAATTATATTAAACTATAAGTTAAAGTAGTTAACTAAGCATACACACAATGATAAGGTATAAACCACAAGACACAGAAGGATCAAGTATTCATAACTCATGATAAATCGATAACCTGAAATACACTTCACTTGACATTATCTATAAACAATGATTCCATCATATTAATTATAAGACATCACTTTGTTACTCTTAAAAGAAGCGAGTATTAATTTTTTCTTTCAGTCCTTCATTAAAATTAGCTATAAGACATTAAGAAGCACCCAAGCAGGTTTTTGTTACCTGGTTTTTGCATCATAATCACATTTAAAATAATCCGTTTAGATTGACACAAAACCTAAGTCTAAAGATGTAAGTAGCTGGGAAGTAGATGAACCTGAACTATCTAACACCAACAACCATACAAATAAAAATAAATGATAAATGAAGCAACAGACACAGAAACTGATAGAAATCAAAGGCTCAATAACATAAATAAAGCTCCACATATCAGCTATCATCATAGATGTGAATGGACTGAACAGACAAATCTCAAGATACACAATTGTTGAATGAATTAAAAAACATGATCCCTCATTATGCTTACAAAAAACTCATATCAGATCCAAAGACAAACACAGTTTAAAAGTCAGAAGCTATGTAAAAATTACATCAAAGTGAGAATGATCACAGGATATCAGGGATTGAAATAGTAATATCAGGAAAAATAATCTTTCACCTGAAAAGTATATACTGAGGCAAGCAAGGGCACTACATCATGGTCATCAATCAAGAAGAAATGGAGCTATTACTAGAATTCTATAACCTCCCAAAATAGAACCAGGATGACACAGACAACTTCTACAGAATAAACATAAGCAAGGAAATCAAGAAAAGGTAACTATCATAGACATACATGCACCAAATGCTTGACCATCTAAATATATGAACAAAATACTGACTAAGCTAAAGACAGTTTGACAGTAAAACACTATTAGCAAGGGCCTTCAGTGTTCTACTTATATCAATAGGTAGATCATCCAGGCAGAAAATCAACAAAGAAATAAGGACTCTAAACGAAGGAATAGTACACACGGATCTAACAGACATACACATGGTGCTGTATGTCCAACAAAAACAAGACACGTTTCTTCTCGAGAGTACATGGACCATTCACAAAGATAGAAAATCTTGGGAAACAAAAAAGGATCAGCAAATATTGCAAGATTAAAATTATGCAGGGAGACTTCTAGGACCACAAGAGGGTCTATGTTCTCTTACAGGAGAATGAAACTTCAAATACCTCAAAGATGTGGAGATGGGACAACATGCTTCTAAACAACTCATGGATAGTTAACAAAATTAAGACTTATCTAGAAACAAATCAAAATAAAAAACAAGCTGCCAGACATGGAGGCTACAGCAAAAGCAGTGCTGAAAGCATTGTTTGTAGCCATGAAAGTGCACAGAAATTCAAAGAAAGAGACAGAATGAAATCCCTAACCTCATGCTTGAGGAAGCTGAAAGAGAAAAACAATCAAAACAAAGAATCAGTAGAATAACAAAATAATAAAAATTACAGCAGAAAGAAATGAAATTGATATCAAATGAACAACCCAATCAATCCATTAAACCAAGAGATGACTTCAAAAGTAAACAAAATTGATAAACACCTAGCTAGACTCACCAAGAAAACTATCAAAAAGTCTAACAAAAAGGAGATAATTTCATGTAAATAAATTCATCAATCAAGAAGAAATGGAGCTATTACTAGAATTCTATAAAACCTCCCAAAATAGAACCAGGCTGACACAGACAATTTCTACAGAATAATCATAAGCAAAGAAATCAAAGTAACCAAATGGTTTCAACAGTGAATTCTACCAAATTTTCAAAAAGATAATCGCCTTCCACATTTTTAAGAGGGAAAACTCCAGATACATTGTATGAGTCCTAGTTTATCCTGATAACCAAACCAGACAAAAACAAAAACAGGAAGGAGAAAACTGTACACCAATTGGGTGATGTAAAACCTGAACAATGCCAAAGACACTGCCAAAAATTGTTGTAAACAAAAAATACATATAGCAATGTGACAGGATATAAAATCAAAAGTGAAAAATCAGTAGTATTGCTATACACAATGAAGTAGTGGAAAACAAAATTAGAAACAAATCCCATTCTCAGTAACATCAAATGAGATCAAAGCTTGGGAATAAACCTATCAAAGGTGACAAACCTCTACAATAAAAATGCTTAAGACTTTGACCAAAGAAATATATCAAAGAGTTGGATTACAATGATTATGGATTGGGAAAATTAAATAATTAAAATGTCAATTGTACACAAATCAATACACAAATTTAATAAAAATACCATTAATTTTCCAGAAAATTCTGTTTGGAAATTGAGCGAACAATATTTAAGTTTGTTTGGAATCCCAATAGACACTGAATAGCAAAGCTATCCTGAAGGTGGATTGGGGAGGTGGGGGAAGAACAGTGGAGTAATCACACTTCCTGACTTCAAACTATACTATGAAGTGATCATCATCAAAAGAGGATGGTATGAAAGAAAAAAATGAAATAATTTATTCAGTGCAATAAAATTGAGAGCCCAGAAATAAAGCCACACCTCTATGGACAGTTGGTCTTGGAAAAAGTGGTCAAAAGCAGAAAATGGAAGAAGAGTCTATTCAATAAATAGTGCTAGGAAAATGAAAGAGGCATTTGCAAAAGAAAATGAAACTGGATTATTCATTCGCATCACAACCTAAACTCAAATTAGATATCAAACCTGAATAAGACTCAAATACATAAACTACTTAGAAAAAATATGGGAGACATTCTACAAAACCTCAATCTCAATTAAACCTTCAGGGAACAAATAGCTACAACAAAGGTAAACAAACTAGCATTAAATAACCAAAATAACATCAAACTAAAAAAACTGATGCAGAGTGAAAGAAATCACCACTAAAGTGATAACACATCAAATTTGAGAAAATATTCACAAAATATGTATATTTAAGAACTTAATCTGAAAAATACACAAATGTTTCATACATCTCAAATCTTAAACGACACTCAAAAATGGGCAGAACAACTGGAAAGATATCTGAAGAAGTCACACAGATGGCCTACACTCATATGAAAAATATTCAACATCAACTCATCAGCAGAGGGATGCAAATCAAAAGTACAGCAAGCTACTACCTCACAGCACTGAGAAAGGCCCATATCCCCAAGTCTAGAAATAACAAGTTTTCAAGGGTACGTAGAGCAAAATAAACCCTCCTCTCTTCACTGCTGATAGGAATGTAAATTAATACGACCTCTGTGAAAATCGGTATGTAGATTCCTCATAAAATAAAGATGGAACTAGCATTTGATCCAGAAATCTCATTCCTAGGCATATCCAAAGAATACAAAATCTCTAATGAGGAAAAACAGCTGCCTCTCAAGTTCACAAAAACAAAGTTCACACTAGCTGAGACATGAAAATCACCTAAATGCCCATCAACAGATGCCTAGATAAAGAAGAAGCTGTGGCATATATAAAATGGAATTTTATACAGCTATTAAAACAAATGAAATAGTGCCTTTGCTACAATCTGGTAGGAAGTAGAAGGAATGGTCCTTCCATTATATGAAATAAGTCAGAAAGAAAAAGAAACACAGGATGATTTCCCTTGTATGTAGTATAATGAAATGACGCAAAGATAAATCCCAGTACAAATTCACAGGACACATGATTATGACTGTCAAGGGGTAGGGTGGGGGAGAGAGATGGAACGAAGTTGTGGTAACGGACACTACAATTCTGTTGCTGGGTGTACTGTGTACCCTTAGACTGAGAAGTGAGTCCATAACTTAAAATGAGTTTGAATTTGTAAACAATAAATTTTTTTAAAACAACACCATTACACTTAAATTTTAATCCTATAGCAGTGATCTATTTTCTCATTTTTTCTTACATAAATAAGTAAATGAAATATAATTATATCCTAGTTTCCAAGAGTAAAAAGGACATATAGCTTAAAATATATTTTTCCTATTTAATGGGCAGAGATTAAAAACCTCATTAACATAAAGAGGAAACTTTATTATTAACTGATGAAAAATCTAAATAAAATGCTTGTTTCCTCTCTATTCAAGATCTAAAATATCACTACCAAGATTATGCTAAATATGATCAAATCTTTCATTAAGATTATGACAGAAATTTAGAAACCAAAATAAATAGCAGAGTCAAGAATTCATAAAACAAGATCTTTAAGCAACAAAATGGAAGAGCTGGACCTCATATACATGCAATATCTCACCCTCAAACGACAGACTACATATTCTTTTCAAGTGCTCATGGGACATTCTCAGTGATAGACTCTATGTTGTGACACAAAACAAGACTCAATAAATTTTCAAAGACTGAAATAATTTCAAGCATCTTTTCAGATCACAATAGCATCAAACTAGAGATCAACCAAAAGGAAGAGAGGAAAAGTGAAGAGTGGAGAACAAACAACATGTCATTGAGAAACCATTGGGTAAAGGAGGAAATTAAGGAAGAAATTTAAAAATACCTGGAATCAAGTGCAAATGAAGACATGACATATCAGAATCTAAGGGATGCAGCAAATAAGAGGGAAATTGGTAGCAGTGCAATTCTACCAGTAAACAAGAAGAATCACAAATTATAATCCTAAACCTTTACCTAAAGGAACTAACAAATGTAAACAAAAACCTAAATTCAGTAAAAGGAAAGAAATGAAGATTAGATGAGAAATAAATAAAAAGGGACGTAAAAAAGACTATCCAAAAATCAGTAAGTCAAAAGTTGGTGTTTTAAAGAATAAACAAAACAGGTCACTAGCCAGACTCACAAAAAAAGAGAAAACAAATAGAATCAGGAATGAATGAGGAATAATCGCAACAGATACAACAGAAATACAAAGAACTATAAGAGAACACCATGTACAATGATATCACAACAAAGTGAACAACCTAGAAAAAGGAACACATTCCTAGAAATGCACAATATCCCAACACTAAACCAAGAACTAGAAATCATGAGCAGATCAATCACAAGCAAGGGAACTGAAAAAGTAATTAAAAATCTTCCCAAGAACTAAAGCCCTGGACTAAACAGTATCATCAGTGAATTCAACAAAATATTAAAAGAACTAATACCAATCATTTTTAAACTCTTCCAAAAAATAGAAGATGGAAAACTTACACTTCCTATGATGCAATAGTATGCTGATTCCACTGAAGATAAAGATAGTACCAACAAAGAAAACTATAGCCTGATATCCTTAATGAACACTGATGCAAAACTGCCAACAAAGTAACAGCCAATCAAATTCAATAACATTAAATGAATCATACACCACGACCTAGTGGGATGTGTTCCAGGGTTGCAAGGATTGTTCAACATGTGAAAATTAACAAAGGTGATACATGATATCAATGAAAGATAAAAAACACATGATCATCAATAGACACAGAAAAAAAGCACTGGAAAATATTCAATAACCTTTTATGTTAAAACATCCCACAAAAACAGGTATAGAAGGAAAATACTTTAGCATAATAAAGACTAAATATGACAAGCCCACAGCCAACATTGCACTCAATGGAGAAAAACTGAAATTTTTTCCTCTAATTTTAGGAACAAGGCAAGGATGTGAACGCCAACCACTACTATTTGTTATAGGGTTGGAGATCAAGGACAATATATTTAGACAAGAAAAAGATATACAAGATAGTCAAAAAGAAAAGGAAGAGGTAAAACTATCACTATTTGTGGATGACATACATAGAGACTTCCAAAAGAATCAAGTAAAAACTACCAGAAATTAAATAAAATAAATACAATAAAGTGGCAAATTACAAACTTAATGTTAATAAATATGTTGCATTTCTGTATGCCAACAATGAAAATACAGAAAGAGACCTGAAGAAACAGTACTATTTATAACCACATCAAAAAATGTGATACGTTGGAATAAGCTTAACCAAAGAAGTGAAGGACCTATACCATGAGAACCATAGGACATTGCTAAAAGAAATAGGAAGCAACACAAAAATGGAAAGATATTCCATGTTCATTAATTGGAAGAATCAATATAACCAATGGCCACACTTCCCAAGTTGATATACAGAATAAATGTTATCCACATCAAAATTCCAAAGACATACTTCACAGAAATGGAACACAAAATCATGAAATTCATTTAGAATAACAAATAAACCAGGATAGCAAAAACAATACTCAGGACAAAACCCACATTTGAGGAGTCAAGCTCCCCGACTTCAAACTCTACTCAAAAACAATATTGGTATGAAAGTTGAAACACAGATCAATGGAACATATGAAAGTCTAGAAATAAATCCACATACACATGGACATCTAATTTTTGACAAAGGTGCCAAAAATTTAGAATGGAGCAAGGACAGTCTCTTCTGTAAATGGTGCTGGGAGAATTGGACCATCGCATGCAAAAGGTTAATACTAGACCACTCCCTAACACCCTACAGAAAAATTAATTCAAAATGGATGAAAGATTTAGTTGTAATACCAAAAAACATCAAATATATTGAACAAAACAGGTAAAACACTATTGGACATAGACTTAAAAGATATATTTGAGAACTCTACTCATATCTCAACACAAATAAAATTCAAATAAACAAATGGGATCTCATCAAACTGAAAGGCTTCTACACATCAAAAGAAACTTACATAAAAACAGACACTCACGTGAATGGAAAAGGATATTTGCCTTTCACACCTTGGATAAGGGGTTATTACATAAAACACACAAAGAACTCATAAAATTGGACAACAGCAACAAGAAACCAATCCAGTTAAAAAACGGGATGCTGACCTTTATAGATGACTATATTGCAGAACTGAAAGAAATTTTAATGCTCTATTTTT
>RJWH01009442.1:0-22666 GCA_004363575.1 Solenodon paradoxus | reverse complement strand
TCTGTCAAGGTTGTTCATAATGTCTCCTCTTTCTGTCCAACCTCATCTCTCCTTCTCAATCACTATGCTCTAGCTGTGTTGGTTTTTCTGTTTTTAGAAACCATTCCCAGCAAAGGTCTTTACCCAAGCTATACCGCTTCTGTAGACCACCATTTGACATGGCTGGATCCTTTTCTTTCCTTCTTTTTCTTTTTTAATTGCAGTAACTTTTATTTTATGCATTAAAATAAATATATATGTATAAGTTCCCCATATATACAGTTTTCCCATTCCTCAGATATATGTCAGCATACCCTGCCCTCCACCTAATCATAAAGTGTTCTTTATCATTGTTCAGTGGGTTGACTGGATCCTTTTCAAAGTCACTGAATTCAATTCAAGTGCCTTTACCTCAGAAAAATCTACTGTGACCACTCAATCTACAGCAATTTCCCTCTTCTCTCTTCCATTACTCTCCCTAATAGTATGTGTGTATGCATATACATATGTTATGAAATTCACTTACATATATAGATACATAATTACATATGCATTTCTTTTCTTAATTGTTTTTGTCTGTTCCTTTCACTAACCAGATCTATGAGCATATAAACCGTATCTGATAGAGTTATCACCATTTACCCAGAGCTTAGAACAGTGACACATATAGTGTGGTAGCAATGCATACTTGTTGAATGAATGAATGAATGAAAGAAAATCATCTAGTTATCTTAGGTCCTAATGTGGTTGTTATTATTTTTCATAGTATTTTGGCAAAGCAATTTTATTCCTGCCTTTAAAAAAAAAACCAAAGTGCACCTAGTGGAGTAACAATTAAGGCAATCGTCTCTGAAGGACATAAGCCACATACCCTTGGGTTCAAGTCCCAGGTCGGAGGAAAACAACTGTAAACAAGTAAATGGAAATTTAAAAAATGCTTCTTCCTCCTCTCTCTTGCTACCTGCCTGCTTACTTGACTTTATTCCTGCCTAAACCTTTCCTTAAAATAAAAGGAAAAAAAATAAAATGGAAATTATGTCTCCTGCCTGCTGATATAATAGTAACTAACATAAAAAATTTAAATTAATAACAGTAAATCATATCTAAATCCACATTACAATGACCATAATTTCAAGAATCCCTTATTTTAAAAATTAGACTATTTCTACTCAGCAAGTTTTATAATAGCTTAAGATTAATCCTATTCCCATTTGTAAACCCCAAATAACTAAGTTAGAAAAAAAAAAAAGAATCTTTATATATACATACAGATATATAGATATATATTCCATAGATAACAAGAATTTAGCAAGAATAAAGTTTAGTCATATTGCAGTAAGGAGTGTTATCAAAAATTTTTATGTGCTTCTTTCATAATTTTTGTTTCCTTCAGCCAAAAGACCTTAGAGAGTATATGCAATGATTTTAATTTTATAAACCTTATTCGTAATCTTTGGATTTTCATTTTATGAAGTTAAAAAAGATAACCTCTCACTACCCCCTACGGAATAGATACTATATCCAGAAGCAGAATCTCTTTAGAGAACTGTAAAGCTTCACTATGATAAAGTTGACATTAAGTACTTGGAAAACTGAGTTTACATTCTTAGTCTAAAGATACGTAAATCATGGTATTTAAACATCGTTCTCTAATTTTCATAATTCTTTTAAAAAGTTCTGTTAATGCAGACTTTTTGTATGACCTCATGAACTTTCCCAAACCAACTGACTTCTTGTGATGCCATGCAGAGTGTATCTTCCCACTCCCCATCCTGCAGTCATGGGATGAGGTTAACATTTGATGTCAGGAGGCTGATAGAAAGAAATAAGCAAAAGATAACTGTTAGAACCCCCCAAGAGCAAACCTTAGACCAGGATTCAAGTTTAACTATCAGGACAGTGAATTGCCTCTGGCTCCAGCACTGTCATGGAATGCATCCGGATCAATAAGGAAAGCTGATGGACGAGTTCCACATGTGAGACGTGTAGTATGCGACCAGGAGAGACTCTTACCAAGAAACAAAAGAATGACATCAGTTGAAGAAGACCACCAATAACTTCAAAGGACAATATCACCTTGACCAATCAGAAACTGAAACCTGGTCTGCAGACTCCTTTCTCCATCCCTCTTCCTCCTCACCATGTGGGATTTTCCCTTAAAAACTCAGGCCATTGGCAAGGCCTGGAGTCAGCCTCCCCACTAATGGGGGTCAGCCTCCCTTGGCTGGCTCCCTCTGTCTCTCTGCTCCCCACTGCTGGAGTCTTAGCCTCCCCTGGCTGGCTCCATCCTCTCTCTTCCTCTGTTCCCCACTAAGAAGGTCTTAGCCTCCCTTGGCTGAATCCATCCTCTCTCTCTCTCTGCTCCCCACTAATGGACCCCCAACTTGCTTACTAGCTGTGCCTGTCTGGTATGTGGAGTGACCCAGAACCCACGGGGTCTGGACCTCCCTTGGTCAGCTCCGTCCCTTTACCCACTGATTAAATCTCTGCTTGCTCACTTGCCTAACTCTGCCCTGGGTTCTTTGAGCGACCCGAACACCCCCACAATTACAAGGCATGGAGTAATACGTCGTTAATCCAAGATGGTATGACAATTCATGATGTTATAAAGAGCATGACCAGGCAACCTTCAAGAGGACAGGGGTAGATCGTTGTTGTAGCTCATGGTATCAGAAGAAAAGGAGCAAAACATTGCTTAAAGGGTTGATCAAACTCTGAAATCTCCAGAGAGTAAATAGCAGTTTATAAGACTGAGTGGGGCTGAGTCCATATTTGGGTAATGAGTGTCAGAACCCCCACAAGAGCAATCCTTAGACCAGGGATTAAAGTTCAGCTATCGGGACAGTGAATTGCCTCTGGTGCCATCACCCAGTGGAATGCATGTCATCTTCCAGATTGTTAAGGAAAGCCCATGGACGAGTCTGACATATGAGATGTGTAGTACTTGACCAGGATGGACCCTCCACTAAGAAACAAAGGAATGGCACAAGTTGAAGACCACCAATAACTTCAAAGGACAATGTCACCTTGCCCAATCAGGAACTGAAACCTGGTCTGCAGACTCCTGTCTCCATCCCCTTTCCTCACCATGTGGGTTTTTTCCTTAAAAACTCAGGCCACAGACAAGGCAGATGGAGTCTTAGCCTCCCTTGGCTGACTCCTTCCTCTCTGCTCCCCACTAATGAACCCCTAAATTGCACCTATCTGTTATGTGGAGGGACCCTGAACCCATGGAGTCTTCACCTCCCTTGGTAGGCTCCATCCCTTTACCCTCTAATTAAATCTCTGCTTGCTCACTCACCTAACTCTGTGCCTAACTCTGCTGTGGATTCTTTCAGCAACCCAAAACCCACAATGAGTAATGTCAGAAGGCAATAGAGAAATGCTTCATTCCTCAATTCTGATATCATAGAAAACTGGAAGAGTTTTAGGACAAAGATTACAAACGTGTGTCTAGGGGTAAGATCAGGCCTAGAGATAAATTTTATTGGTCTGTATTCAGGGCTAGGTTTTTTTCCCAATTGGTTGTTACATTGGGAGTTCCCATAATAAAAATCAAAATATCTGGCTTCTCTTGAAAATGTTAGCATTCTGACATCCTTTAGCCTGCATTCCTACAGGGCAACAGCTACCTGGAGCAAATTGAGTTTCTCTCTTTGGATGACTCAGATACTCTTTTAAGTCTATGATTCCCACTTAGCCAGCTTTATAAATATTTTCCACTTAGCGCTAGTAGGCCCTCAAGTGTCTGACCCTGGTGTAGGGGATTCCATGTATCAGAGGTGAGTCAATGTTGAGGAAATACGTGTTAGGAGAGAAAGGTAATCTATGACGTAGGAGGGAATGCAGACCTTGGAAAAATTCATTGTGACAAGGGTAGAAGCAGCAGGATATTTTTATCCTGCCATTTTAATCCCAAGAACATTCTTTCTGATCCTGGCAATCTGCACTCTAAGCATTTCCTCCAATTATACATTTGAGAGCTTTACAATATACATATTAATTAAGGAATTAATATAGATCAATGGAATTTAATCCATATTTTCCCAAAATTTTTCCTGATATTGACATATGTATGTTTGTTGTCAAATATCCTTGGTGTCCAACATCTTTAGGTAAGGTTTAGAACAAATTTCATTATCCCCAAGTGATATAAGCCATTGTCTCCAAAGGATAAAATGATATTCCTAACATCCCTCGTTCTTTGTCCTTGAAGCATTCTATTGTCCTTACAACCCACACTCCTTGACTCAGACTGCTGCTTTTTTTGGAATGTCTTTCTCACTAATTTCCTAGTTATTCTTCAAAGAACAATGGAGAAATCACTTCTCCTAACCACACCCTTCTCACATTATGAAGTAGCTATTTCATTGGGTACTCAGGATTTTGAGATACCTTTGTTAGAGAACTGTATTCATTTTTTTAAATTTATTAATCTCCTTTGATAAAATTACTTAAAGGCAGTATTTTTACATTTCTAGGGCCAGGTAGTCTAAATATATTTAATAAATATTTTTTGGATTAATAGTCATAAGCCAGTATAGAAATCAACTAGGTCAAAAGTTTATAGGGTGGAGCCATGATGGCGCATACTATTATGTAATAAAAAGTTGCCATTAGGGATGAAGCAGAAAATGATGTCATGAGAAAAATATATGAGAATTTCCTTGATGACACTAGTCTGGAAGTGTTGACTACCACAGGAAGAGGAAATGGACCTTGCATTTAGGCCACTAGGGTGATGCAAGCTTCTAAAAAATTCTATCATGTCCACATAAGTATTAATACCTTCTACATTGCCTGTCACCTACTAGGCCTGCAATAAATATTTGTTAAATAAATTAATGAATGAATGAGTATGGGAATTAGCTTGCATATTCTGGGTTCTGAGGCCCATCTTAAACCAGGTTTTGGTTTGGGTCTGAGTTACTCTGGAATGGCACATAATTAAGTTCTGAGTTGGACTGATTGCTTAATGGATTGTCTTATGTCACTACTCTTGTACCACATTGTATTGAGATGGTACTAGCTGGATTCTGATTAGATTGTACATTGGTTTTTGAACTGATATGCTTAGATGGGTCAACAGGTCTGATCTTAGATATGGGTTCTAGTTTGGGTTGTGGATTTGTCTGACATTTCCTTGACTACGGAGTTAGCTCTTAACTAAAATCATGAACTAGGTCAAATCACAGAGTATGGTAAAAATTCAAGAATGAAAAAACCAGTATGTCCTGGTGGAGCAACGGTTAGGTCAATTGCCTCCGAAGGAGCACAGTTCACATACCCCTGAGTTTGAGTCTCCAGCCCAGGGAGGAATAACCAGTGTGAACAACTAAATAAAAAATAAAACAGAGATGAGACTTCTTCTTCTCTCTTCCTGCCTGCCTGCCTACACCTTTCCTTTAAAAAAATTAAAAAACCAACCCAAGTAACAGAACAAAGTATTTTAGTACACACACACACACACACACATTTGGTGAAGAATAAAAGAACTGTCGGAAAATATTAAACGAGTTCATTGGTTTGTTTTTTGTCATGGGTCAAGTCAGTAATTCTGAAACAACTTTCATGTATTCTACGATACAGAAAATTAGTGAATATTGTGGACAATTTCTAGATTTCTCACTATGAAAAGAGTTCAAATGTAGAAAGGAAGAAGGCTAGAGTAAACCTTATAGTATTAAAACAGAACTGGAGGAATTAGTATAAACTCATGGTTTTATATAAATGGATGATGGGTGACTAGTTTCCCGAATCCTCTGAAAAGCAGACATCAAGACAAGTCAAACATGCAAGGAATTTATTAAGTGAAATACAGATAGGAGAGAAAATGGGAGCCAGATGAGACTGGGAGATCCAGTAAAGGAGGGAAGGAAAGAAGTGAGAAGCCCAGCCACCAAAAGAAGACAAATGTTTGCTTCCACCATTTAATTTGTGGTCCTTCCTCAAGGAGAAAACAGAGTGTGCACTCTGAAGACACCTGAGATCTGATACTTACTAACTATAAAACCTTGAGTACGCTACTTCATGACTCTGGGCTTCGTCTCCTGATGTGTGAGATGAGGGTAGCAAAAATACCTCCCTCATAAAGTTGTTATGAGGATTATATGATTTAATATTTGTTCAGAAAATACTGATACCAGTGCCTGGCACTGGTACTCACATAAATACATGTGAATCAATTTGTCATCTAACTTATTCATTCTCAAGTAATATGTTCAGGTACATTCATGCTAAGTATATTATAATGTTAAATTTTTCTCAAAGGTAGACCATTGGAGAGGGATAGAATATCTATTGAAAAAAAAAAAAAGGGGGTTTGATGTTTTTTCACTACCACCTTCTTCCTCAGCACCCAGTTGTGCCTGTGCTGAGAATAGACTCTCATTCCATTCCAGAGCCCACTTTGTCCTCCACAAGAGGCCCTCCCATTCAGTTCCCCTTTCTAACAGATCTTTGCCTGTGTCCCAGCCCCATCTCTCTGGCCCTGCACTAGTGGGAATGTCTCAGGTGCAGAATGTCTACCTTGCTAACTATACAGATGGGCTAAGCCTGGCCTCTACCCTCAGGTTACTCACAAAGCAAGAGAATCAGTACTGTGTAATTTTGAAGCCAGTCATTTTGGCTGTAGATGAGAACTTGACCTGTTTTCATGTGGTTCTCTAGAATAATTTATGTCTACACATCTGACCATAATCTGGTAGTTAGGACTTGTGTGAAGTCATTCAGAAGAATAACCATTTCCTCTGAGGAAATTATGTTCGACCAGCATCTTCTGTGGTTTATTCTGATGCATTTTCATACTGAGAGCAGGGAAATTCACCTCTGGAAAGAATTTTAAGTTGCATGAAAGTGTCCCTAGCTAGAAGTCAGGCATCTCAGAATTTAATCCTCCCTCTGTCCCTGTGACACTAGAAGAAGGTCAATTCACCTCTCTGGGTCCCCACTTAGTGAAGTATTAAATGGCATGGGAAAAAAAAACAAATTTTTTTCTGATATTCTCACAATTCAAACTAGGCTTCTATGAAACAAAGAAACATTGAAACTGGATACCAACTGATTTAATCCCTCATTTTAGAGAGAAGAAAATAAAACTAGCAGCAATAAAGTGGCTTACCAAGGCATCTAGCTGAGATCAAAGTCAACATTGTGACAGAGAATTATACTTCTTTGTTCGCTAGACCTCAAGTCACTGTGTGTCTATTATTTATTATGTGGCAGCAAACAGTATTATGCTTAGCTTAATACAAATTTTTTTTCCTTATTTGGACAGTTCCCTTTGAAAGACATGAAGTCTTTGCATTTGTTATGATTTATTTTGAAGGATTACAAGCTTGTGTCTTATGCTGCTTATTGTAATAATTAAAATTCTGAATAGCTTTCAACATTTTTTGTGGGATACAATCTAATTAAGTAAAACTTTCAAGGAAATTTTCCAATTTTATACTTCAATAGGATGCTCAGCATTCAGAAAAAAATGGTGGTATTAAAATGCTTTTATTTAGACTAGAATTATAACAAGATTGTCCTTGTGAGAGAAAAACAATAGGGACAAGTTTTCAAGACTTAAAAGTTCTTTAGTAATTAGCACACTGACAATTAAGTTCCTTTGACATGTTGTACTTTATTCTCTTATAACACCATTCAATTAAAGACGATAGAGTTCTAATCTTGTCTATAATGAAGTTTCATATAATTTGCTCCTTTTCATTTATTTTTGTTATTTTTCAGATGAGGAAATCAAAATTTTCAGAAATAAGATACCCATGAAAGTTCTGCATAGCTTGTCCCTAATTTCAGCAACTCAAGTCTAAGTGGCTAGTGATTCGAATTTAGCCTTTTCTGTAACAAGAGTGAGTCTCCATCATTCTACACACTAGTTAGTGGTCTGCAGGTAAGCTGAGGTCCCCTAAGTTCAGAGCAATCACATACCGTCATCTTTTCACCTCCCCAGCTTCCCCAGTTTTGTCTTTGAGTTTTCCCAGGACCTGTGCCCCACTGTCCATTTTCTCTCTCCGCGTCATTCTTCCTCAGTCAGGATTCCAGGCTTAAAGCAGCCATTTTACCAATGCCCTTGCTGGGCCTGTCCTGGACTAAAGAGAAGAAGGTTTAGACCCTCATTATTCCCCCCATTCTGACCTCTGTCTAGATAGAAAGGGAGAACGAAAAAGGAAGCAAGTCAAAGCAACTTTTGAGATGTAAAATGTTTGAGCTCTGGATACTAGGTTCTGAATGGGATACTTTCAAAGCCCTGGGGAAAAAAAGAGAAGATGATTAATATCATTGGTGAATCTTGGCTGAAAGTAGAGGTGTAATAGAAGTGGTGCTGTGTTGTCTGCACATCTATTACTCAATGTGTGGTCTAGGGACCTCCATCATCAGCATCACCTGGGAGCATATCAGGTTCCAGACCTAACGAGTCCAAATCTGCATTTTCAGAAGACCTCCAGATCATTTGTGTGTTCACTGTCTATGGTAAGTCCTATGAAAGGTCCCAGAGATCCCAGGGCCTGAGAGACAGATGTGAGCTACCCAAAATGCACAGGAGCCAAATTCTAGTCATCCAAAAGGAGACATCACTACCACAGACCATACATATTTGAAGACTGGATGCCTGCTCATTTCTCCCCGGTGACTAAGGTATCCCAGGAGTCTCATCATGTTACCAGGTGGATCTAGGATGTTTACAAATGAAACAGTCTTTCTCTAACTACACGAATGCCATCTATGATGTTGGTGTATGCCAGCCTAAGAACCCTTCAGTCTCATTCCTCTGCTTCTGAAAAACAATCTTACTTCCCTAATTTCCTCGGATTTGGGTTATGTCTCCTGGTAACTCCCAAATAATTTTGTTAAAATAAGCCAGTAACATGATGGCTCTCTCTCTCTCTCTCTCTCTCTCTCTCTCTCTCTCTCTCTCTCTCTCTCTCTCTGTAAGTAAGCAGAGATGAAGGCAAGTAAGCAGATGGGCAGGAAGAGAGAGGAGGTGAAAAATAACTATTTTTATTTTAGTTATTCAGTTGGTTGTTCCATGCCACCCCAGGTCACACCCCTGGGTCCTTGTCTTTACATGGACTGCTGAGAGCCACTAAGGCAGCAGGTACACAGCATGATCTCTTTTATTTCTCACCACACTATGCAATAGAACTATTAGTCCCTGTTTACAGATGTGGAAATAGGTTTCAAGATGATAAATAACTTGTCACATATCTAATAGAAGAGGATTAGAATTGTGCTGACTTTGAAGCTGTGACTTCAGGTGCTGCAATATATGAGCCACTTTGGCCTTTTCCTCAGGCAATCTCCAAGCTGCTCTGTAAGCTGTCATTTACAGTCCCATGACTGACTGGTTTTTCTTCTCCTTCGTGTGGTTCATGTGTCATGCACCAACCTCGTCATGATAATGATGATCCTTTTTATCATCATCAATTAAGTTTTGTTGCAAGCTTTCATGGTGCTGGGCAGTATATGTAATTTACTTCCCCCCAGTAATTTCTGCCTACATACTCTTCCTTTTAAATAATCATATTGCTAGGAATATAATATTTCCTTCTGAAAGCGGGACAAACCGCAAGCAGGTGCTGAGGCATTTGTTTTAGTGCTGGAAGCAGAAGAAAAAACATTTGCTCAGATATTCATGAGGCATGAAATCTGAACAAAGGATGTCCTGCTTTCACTTCATGAGTGATGGCTTCAAAGATCAAGATAATCCTTTCAACTAGGAAAAAAAGAGAAATCCACAGGAACTTAATCCATGGGCCTATTTCTGTTCATTGTTGAATGTCTATGCTTTTGTTTTGTTATAATCCTTATGAGCCTTTACTAACATTATAAAATGCTAAGTTTTGTTATTAAAAGAGTTTTGATGCCTAGCCTTCAGACCATACATAAAATCACCACTAAGTGGTAATGTAAAGGAAGTCAATCTTATTTTTTTCTTTTCTTTTTAAGGAAAGATGCAGGCAGAAATGAAGGTGAGTAAGCAAGCAGGCAGGAAGAGAGAAGAGGAAGAAATATTTTAGTTTTTATTTAGTTGTTCATCTTGGGATGTATGAGGAAGCAAAGAATCAAACAGTTATTTTACCAGGTTCATAAACTCTTGTAAGAATTCTTTATTTTAGAAATATCTACTGCACGAAGTGATATGATGGCTGAAATTTGCTTCAAAATAATCCAAGTGTAGGAAGAAGGTGGGCGGGTACAGAGTTGGAAAAAGACTGGCCATGTGTTGATAATTGTTGAAGTTGAGTGATGGGTAGACAGGGATTCATTACACTATTCTCTCTCCTTTTGCATATGTTGGAATTTTTCTCTTTTTTTTTTGTACTTTCAATGACTAAAACAAAACATCTAAAATCACAGCTTCTGAAAAAAACATTTGTTCTTGACAGTCTTATACTTCTCTTTATACTTGACCTTGGTCTCTCACTGAGCCTTGAGTCTAAGAACAGTCTCTCTGACGACATCCTTGCTGACAACAGTTTTGTTCAAGTGCTCATGAGGTGAATGCAGTTAAAAACTTTCACAAAATACTTGACCTTTGACCTCTTGATGATTTTCTTCCTATTCATGGCAGTTGTCACTTTGCCAGGATTATGGTGAATTTCAGCCACCAAAGCATGGCTGCAGGGGCCACCTGAGGTGCCATCATCAAGGTTCCTCACAATGACTGTTTTGTGTCCAGACAAGTGTCCAGCCAGGACTAGAACCACATTCCCATGTTTCATAAACTTGCCTTTTTCCACAGCAACCACTCAGACCTAGAGCAGAAAAGCCTTGAAATGTTTCAGTTAAAAGAAAGAAAAAAATTACTTCATGGATCTTTCAGAGTATTAGTATGGAAGAATCACAGCCAGTTTTCAAGCATTTACTGTGTGTCAGATGCCCTGAAGTCCACTTTGCATACATTTCCTCAATCAATTATCCTAAGAGTAGCATGAATTAGTTATTGTTAATCCCCATTTTAGAGATGAGGAAAATGAGACCCAGAGAATCTAAGCAGCTCACCCAAGGTCATGCAGATAGTAAGTACCAAAGCCAAGATCAAACTTTCCTTGACCCCCAGAGCACATGCTACATTGCCTCTCACTTGAGAGGTGTTTGAGGAACAGCCAATAACAGCTACCATTCTGTGTGTGTGTTTGTGTTCCAAATGTACAAGGCATTAGTTTAAATGCTTCCTTTACATACTCTAATTTGTTCATATTTTTCCTTTTATTCCTTCTGTCCAGTATTCAAAAGTAACTATCCTAAAAGTTAGAGAATCAAAATAATTCCTAATAATTCCTGTGGAATCATTAGTTAACAATAAAGAAGTATTGTTACGAAGTTTGATGAGGAATATATATATACTTTTTTTTTTTTTTTTTTTCCAGATGGGGGAAAATCACTAAGGCTTGAAAGGATAAGAAAAATCTGTTTGGACCTACAGCTTCCACATCCACTTTTTGAGAAACCGATTAAATCTCTGGACTCTCTCACTACAGAGAAGCATACACATACATATATAAGTTTTACATTCCTTTTCAAGAAGTTTTGTGAATTCCCTATGAAGTCCCTAGGTAGCAAGAAGGAGAACATCCCAACAGAAGTCACGGGATGATTAGCAAGCAGGTGGGAAGAGTGATCTCCTAGGTGACCTGCTGCATGTAAATCAACAGGGAAGCCAGACCAGAGGTCAAGTGGTAACCAGTCTATGGAGGGCACAAAGCACACAGTTCTTATGTTTTCATCCTGTTACCAAACCCAGTTCAACCCAGTTTCAGTTGGCGGAAAGGAAATGTTTTAATCAAAATACTGGCAAACTAAAGAGAGTGGACTATTGTCTTAAAAAACATCTTGTTACTCAGGTTAGCCAAGGGTTTTTTGTTTGTTTTCCCACTCGGGGTCTTACACCCAGGTCCTTGGGCTTTTTACATAGTCTGCACCTCAGCCACCTGAAACACACAGGTGTGCCATAACCGAAGGATGTTAAAGAGTCAGGAAAAGGGAGAAAGTACAAATCAGCAGGTTCTGTCCTGGAGCTGTCTTGAGTGTTGCCTCTGCTGGTCTGACTAGTGTCACCATCTGGAGTTTGGAGCTTTGTTGATTAACCATTAAACATGACAATTATAAAGCCTTTGTAAAAACAAGTATCTAGAAAAACTGATCAAGATTTGTAAATAAGAAGAGATTACTGGTGACATTTCAGTAGAATGTGGGTCAACTGGGGAATATTTGCTTCCCAGGGAGAGCACATTGGATTGACTTCTAACTAGGCTAGTTTACAGTTCTTTGGAAAGTTAAGTTCTAAAAACACAGATGATAATGCAAAAGACCCTTTTTCACAGAAATACATGTAAATTTTTTCTGAGAGAAAGATCATCAATTTCCACTCTGTAAAAAGTTAACCGAAAACATTAAATTTTATTGTCCTTTACAGTAGTGATCAAATTTGCATCTCAGCAAAATCATTTCAATATTCCTAATTTCTCTCTTTATTATTCAAATTCTTAACTGAATTGGTCTCAACATCTTGTTGATTTCCTTGTTAATGAACTAGTTGAATAAAATCCTTAGCACCTGTATTAGTTATCGATGGCTTCATAACAAGTAACTCCAAAATATAGTGGCAAAATAGCAGACATTTATTATGTCACAATTTCTGTGGGGCAGAAATCTGCAAGTAGCTTAGCTGGCTAGTTCTGGGTCAGGATCTCTAAGGAACTTCCCAGAACTCAACTGAGGAAGGATCTGCTTCCAAGCTCACTTCCATGGGCCTCTTTAGAGGCTGTTTCATGACAGGGCAGCTGGCTTCTCCCAGAAGTAAGCAATCTGAGGTGGGGTGGGACCTCAACATACGAGAGAGAGGAAGAGAGAAAACACGAGCATACCATGTGAAAGTCATAGTCTTTTTATAACCTAATACCAGATGTGACATGATCATTTCCGCCATGTTTTACTTCTTATGAAGGAGTCCAGCAAAAATATCGTTTTAAGATGAAGACATTCGAGACTGAACAGATGCAGGAAGACTTTTCCCCATCCCTGAATTTCCTTTATCTGAACTTCCCCAAATAACTCAGCTGTGATAAATCTTCTGAGGAGTTTCTTAGCCAAAGGAGATTGCTCCTTAACATCAGAGAGAGATGTCAGCACTGGGTAAGAGATCACCTAAACAGACATTATCACAACGCTATTCTATCTCCCATCTATTTTCCTAAGGATACATGCATCTTTCCTGAAAGTCATTTGTACTCTTTTTCCATCCCCCCTTTCTTTTTTAAAATGATTTATAAGCTCCAAATTCTAACTGTATTTTTTGCATCGCATTTTTCTGTGTGCTCCTGAAATGTATATGAATTAAAACTTGCCTTTTCTCCTGTTAATCTCTCTTTTGTCATCTTAATGCAGAGATTTTCCATCATTAAACCCAACAGTATAGGAAATGTTTGCCCTCCTCAACACTAAGAAGTCCGTCAATAAGGACAGCTTTACTCAAGGGAGTGGGTATGGGGGCACTGGGAAGTTGGGGGGAGCAGGAAAGGACATAAAGGACATAAATAGTAAGAGGCAGGAATCACTGAGGTCATCTTAGAAGTTGCACCTCAACACATTTGCACAAAAGTCATGCTTTTAAGTCTTTGAAAATTATACATACCCAAGGAAAATACTAATAATATAAAGTTACATAAAGATAAGACTATGAAAATAAGTATATACCATTATTATATATAAATACCATATTATATACACCATATTATACATATATAGATATAATATTATGCGTGTGGACAAATACTGGCAAAGAGAGAGAGTGAAAAAAATGTCCAAGAGGTATGCCTTGGTGGAGTAGTGGTTTGGTCAGTCACTTCTAACTAGCACAATCCACATACATCTCAAGGACCCAGGTTTGTGGGCTGGGGCCAGAGGGAAAAACCAAGATGGACACCTAACAGGATAAATAAAAAATGCTTCTACCTCCTCTCTCTTCCTGCCTGCCTACCTTTGCTCTCCTTCATTCCTGCCTATACCTTTCCTTTGGAAAAAAGAAAAAATGTCCAAGAGTGTAATAGCTATATGGAAATGAGGTTCAAATCTGGAGGTGGTTCTTTTTCATTCCTTCAAAATCATCTCAAGTGGTTTTTTTTCAACACCAAAGATAATATCAATAAAGATGCACCCTGGTGGCCTAGTGGATTAGTCCACTGTGGCACAGTTTACATACATCCGAAGGTCCCTTGTTCTGGGGCCAAGGGAAACAACCAGGATGAACTATTAAATAAAATGAAGTGCTCCTTCTCTCTCTTAGTGACTGCCTCCCTTCTCACATTCATTCCTGCCTGCACTTTTTCTTTAAAAAGAAAGAGAGAAAAAAAGAAGGAAGGAAGGAAGGAAGGAAGGAAGAAAATACTAATAAAAGACTTGAATTCGTTAGGATAAAAAAATATGAAGTCCTAAATCAATCAAATAGGATGAAAGTAAGTGGGGGAAAAAAACCTGCATATTTCAGGAAAGCAGTCAAAGGGTCATACAGGAGATTTGATTGTGGGGACAAAAGAAAATAAGAGACAAAGTTCCCTGTATTGCAGGCCTCTCTCTTGGCAAATTTAACTGGAGTCAGAACATTCTCTGGGGAGCTTTGACCCTTAGAGCAGTTGAGTCTCTCAATTACAGCATGGCCTCTGACATAATCTCCCACAAAAGCTGCAGAAGAAATCCAAGCAGAGAGAGGGAAATCATGATGACCCAAGCTGTGAAAACAGCAAATCCTTTGAAATCTGCTCGTTGATTTGCATCCTGCTGTGTTTGATGCTTGAAATCAACACTGCTGCTCCAAAGTTAGTTTTGAAGCAGGAACTTTGTTTACATTTTCTCTAAATTAATAAACAGGCAAATTTGGAGCCAGACTGACTGAACACCCTGAACTGTTTTTGAAAAAGTGACATGCTTGGGTCTGCTGTCTAGCCAATATATCAGCAGTGAATGGAGGGCCAGTTCATGGTGAATGGCTTTCTGGGAGGCAGAGAGAGGAAAGCCCTGGTTTATAGCATTTGCAGGGAAATATTTTCCTACAATGGTTCTGCAAAGTCTGAACTGGAAAGAGATAATCAGTTATTGACACTGTTATATAGGACTTGTACCCCACAGATAACAGTAGATGTGTGTAAAAAATCTCAAGAATATAGATGATAAAAAAATGAAGCAAAATAACATGTGGTGACTTTTATCACAATTTTGGTCTTTGTTCTTATGTGATTTATTTAACTGTGAACTTATATAAGTTATTTTTTTATAATGGCATTAACAACTGGCTCACAAAATTTCTGAAAGCTGAATAATGGACTTTCTTGAGCTGGTATGAACCAGCATAACAAATGAAAACCAAACACTTGCTCCCTATCAGTAGAGTGATTGTGAAAGGTAAGTGGTTAATGTTGGCAAACATTTTTTTTTATTTAAAGGAAAGGTGCAGGCAGGAATGAAGGCGAGTAGGTAGACAGGGAGAGAGAGGAGAAAGAAGCACTTTACTATTATTTTTTATTTAGTTATTCACATGTGTTGTTTCTCCAGACCTAGGTCTTGAACCCTGAGCCTCGGAATGTATGTGGGACTGCTCCCAGGTGTACTAGACCACTAGGCCACCAGGCCACACTCATGCTGTCGAACATTATTAACATAAAAATTAAAAATCTGCAGAAAACAGTTTTACCACTAGTTTTCATTTCATTTAGCATTTGCTTCCCAACTCTCATAAATACAAAAAGATGTGCTGATCTGAGACTACAGTTTGAAGGAATTTATAGTGGAGATATGGATGACTCTAGAAAGAAATCATTGCTGCTCAAATCTAACCAAATGACTCTAAAATGCAGCCATAAAGAGGTTAGAACAGACAGCTCATAGAAATGGCTATTTATCATATTGCCAGTGGGAAGGGTCCTTGAGAACCCCACTTCAAGAATGAAAGAAAGACTCACCAATATGCTAACTATCTGAAGAGAAAGTTTAATGTAAAGAGTGATAGGGTCCAGGAGCACTCCTGGTGAGAAGCCTGCGTGTTGGCCTGGGCTCCAAGTTTATATAAATTCAGGGTTCCAAGAGGCAGGAATGGGGTGGTTACAAGGTGGAGTTGTGCTAATATTCCTGGGTATAGGCAGAGAATTCCTTGAAAAAATCGCCAGCTCTTTTCATACCATTTATGGAAAATGTCCAATCTGTTATGGCATTCAGGGATATAAAAGTTAACATGCTAATGACATTTTAATGAGGAAGGGACTCTCTAAGGGAAAAAGCCTGGGTCTTTGGTGGTCACTGCAGATGGGTTTATGTCAGTTTGGATTTCGACCCTCTTTGAGGAAGTTCTACAGTCCTAAGAATCTTGCCAGTACATGGATTGGTTATGCAGGCTCAGCTCAGGATGCGCTATTCTGAAAGGTAACTGACAAGTAGAAAATGACTGTTCTGTTTCTGTTAGCCTCGTCCTGTCATGGCTTTACTGTGGGCTGCGGCCACAGCCAGCTTCTAACAATATAAAAAAGGTCTCTCTTTCAAGAGAGAAGACAAGCCACACACAAAGATAAACTATCTGCAAAAGACTTATCTAATAAACTGTTAAACTGTTACCTTTATTTGCAAATTAAAACAACAATGAAATACTACTACACACCTATTCAAACCACCAAACCCAAAGCACTGACAACACGAAATGCACCAGGATGTGGAGCAACAGGAACTCTCATTTATCATTGTGGGAATGGAAATGTTACAGACACTTTTCTGAAGACAGTTGTACTGTTTCTTACAAAACGAAATATATTCTTACCATACAACCCAGCAGTTGTGCCCTCTGGTCTTTGTAACAATGAGTTGAAAACATATATCCAAACAACAACCTACCTACAGATGATTATTAAGCAGCTTTGTATATCTATTTGCCAAAACTTGGAAGCACTTGAGATATCCTCCAGTAGATGAGTGGGTAAATAAACTATGGACCATTGGTGATGCAATGGAATATTATTTATTCAACACTGAAAAGAAATGAGATATCAAGTCATGAAAAGACATAGAGGAACCTTAAATACATGTCACTAAGTAAAAGAACAACCTACAGTGACTTTATACTGTATGATTCCAAATATCTGACATCCTGGTAAAAACAAAATTTGGGAGACAGTGAAAAGATCAATGGTCGTTAGATGTTGGTACAACACAGAGGACTGTTATGAAACAAGGAACTAGAGAAACTTCATTTTTGCTGGGTTACTCTGTGAACCACAAAGTCCTTAGGTCCCCACTTTCTAGATAATCCACTGGCAATGAAATAGAAACCTTAGACCCGCCCAGTAAGACCTTGGCTGGAGGGGTTTCTGTTAATCTGCTGAGACCTAGGAAGAAGTTAAATGTCAAACAAGATAGCTTAAGACATTTAGGGTGTGATGTTAACCACTTACGTTTAGGGTGTGACCTCTACTTATGTGGACCCTTTATGATAATCACTTGTTAAACTTATGAAGCTATAAACACCCTGCACTATTTGGGTTTGGGACCGCATGATTTGAGTTTTACTCCTTGCGGTCACCAGCTTAAAAAATCTCCTCCTAAAATCAATAATTTTTGGCATGTCTCTTGCATCTCGTTGGTTATTTTGTAACAGTTAGGGCTACTCTGTGAGATATTGTAATGGTAGATACTTGTCATTATAAATGTATCTAAACTTATAGGGTGTGTAATACCGAGTGAACTCTAATGTAAACCAGACTCCAGGTAATAATGATGTGTCTATGTAAATTCATCAATGTAATAAATTTACCACCGTGGTGCCATATTTTGACAGTAGAGAAGGCTATGTTCATACGGGGTCAGGGATGTATTAGAGCCATCTGTACCTTTTTTTTCAATTTTGCTGTGAACCTAAACTGCTCTAAAAATTAACTCTATTTAAATAAAAGACTTATTCTGACTCATAATAATAGACACAATTTAGAGTCACTGAAATATTATCTTCTACCATCTGATTAGCAGAAAAACAGAAAATTTGATAACACACTCTGGTAAGGTTGTGGGAAAACAGACACTGGCTTTTGCCACTGATAAGATTATCAATTTCCATAACACTACTAGTGGATAATTTGGCAATATCTCTCAAAATTAAAAAAGCATGCATCCTTCGATGTAATTTAACGTTTGAGAATTTAAGGAAAGCTCCTCCCATGTGAAATGGTGTATACACAAGCATATAGTCATTGAAATCATTTCTGTGGTAAGAAGAGATTGAAAACATAAAGTGCATGTCATTAAGTAAGTTATAGTTCAAACAAAAGTGCCCTGAGAATGAGGAAGTCCTTTGATGTACCGATAAGGAAAGATCTCCTAGATAAATGAGCAGACAAGCCAGAGCAGTGCTGTATGTTATATTATCTCTAAATTTTAAAAAGAAACACAAAGGTGCACCCTGGTAGAGTACTGGATGGGTCCTTTGCCTCCAAAGGAGCACAGACTACATACCCCTGGGTTTGAGTGCCAGGTCTGAAGGGGAAACAGCAAGTGTGAACAGCTAAAGAAAAATAAAAATGAAATACTACTTCCTGCCTGCCTGCCTACTGGCCTTCATTCTTGCCTACACTTTTCCTTTAAAAAAAAAAAAAAAAAAAGAAGCAAGGAGAATGAATTCATATTTCCATGTATTATTGACATAAAGAATATCTCTGGAAAAATATGCAAGAAACTAATACTAGTAGTTACTTATTAGGAGGGTGTGGGAATTGGACAGATGAGGAACAGAAAGGAGACTTTCGTCTACACTTAAAAAAATTAAACCATGTGCGTGTATTACAAAAAAGTAAATAATAAGTCCACTCACAACAAAACAAAGTATAGTATATATCCAAGCCATAAATGTGATAATACTCCAAATAAAGTAGAAAACACCCCAAGTATCAGTTTCCTTTTGTTGGAATTCTAGAGTTGGAATTTTTAATGATTTTACCAGAAATATGCAAGTACACATAAGCATACATGTGCCACACACAGACACATATGTCGGTATGAGAGAGAAAAAAGTATCCTCTGTTATTCAGGAGAAAAATCAGCTCCTGGGCCTTGTGTTTTGTTAGTATGAGTTGGCTTGACAGCTAGATCTTGATGTTCTCTGGCTGGACATGGATAATTTCACAAAATACCAATATTAGACAAGGCCACTCTGTCATCATGATAGATCAAGACAAAAACAGACCAAGCCATAACCATGTTTGAACAAAGATAAAGTAAAAAATGTGTCTAAGCCACAGATTACCATTTCTCCCCCTACCCTGGCTAATACGACTGGTGCGGCTTTACTTATTACAGTGTGAGCCTTCCTCTAGTCTATTCTCCTATAGATAAGATTTATTGAGATACTCAATGATGAACTTGTCTTCATTTTTTTTTTTTTTCAAGGAAACTTGCTGGCAGGAATGAAGGTGAGTAGGCAGACAGGACAGAAGAGAAAGGAGGAAGAAGCCTCTTAATTTTATTTCATTTTTTTATTTTGTTGTTCACACTTCTTGTTTCCCCCTGGGCCCTGGACTCAACCCAGGGGTATGTGACTTGCTCCTTTGAAGGCAATTGACCTAACCACTGCTCCACCCAAGCATGCCTATCCCTACTTTCTAACACCCTGAATCCAGAGTGAACCTCCTCTTTGAAAATCACCCAACCAAAGCTCAAGTCCTAATAATTCCTTCTTAACACCCTTGAACTACTTAAACATGTTTATACAATTATACTGGGATGCTGGGAAGAGTGGAAAAGGAGAGAAGTTGAAGGATGCTAATTATTTCTCTTCCATAATTATAAAATAATAATTGCTGAAATAGACAAATCAATAGGTAACAGTATTAAGATATTATGTAGAACTATGGACTCGAGTACCCAAAGAATAAATAAAGGAGTGGAAAACAGCAGCTTCCGGGAAGTAGGTTGGGAGCAAAGAGGGATGCAGTAGAGATGAGAATATTTAAACCTGTTTGAACTGCATATTTTGACTTATAATTGCATGCAAGTTTTACTTTGATTTATTAGAAACTTCACCACAAAACTAAAATGAGATATCACCTCAAACCCAGTTGAATGGCTACTATAATTAAGGAATATTTTAAAATCGTAGTAAAACGCACATTATATGAAAGTTATCATCTTAACCATTTTTAAGTGTACAGTTGCTGTGCTGGAATTACACTGCAGTACAGTTCACTGGCATTAACAACATTCAACACTGCTGTACAACTAACCTTCAGAACACCTTTTTGTTAGGCTGGCCCAGAGGGACAAAAGGGTGGCCATACCCGGTAAAAAAGTGGCTGACGTCAGACTGAGGGATTGGGATTGCAGCCCACACCTGGAATCACAGGACCAATCCCGCGAAATTCTTTACCTTAAAGAGCACGCTTCCCTTTGTTCGGGTGCGACTTCCCCGCCCCCCGTTCTGCAGACCGGAGAACCTCGCCCGGGTGCGCAAACCCCCATAAAGCCCTGGCTATTCGACTTTTTGTTTGATTGACTTTCTTTCCTCGCGGAGCCCAGAAAAAAACCTTTCACTTTTACTTAGCAAAACTGGAACTCTATAACCATTGAAAAAGAGCTCTGTTGGACCCTGTGGCTCAGAGAACTCAGGCAGCCAGGGTACAGACCATGTGAAAGAGGGGTGGGCAAAAAACAAACAAACTATAAAACAAAAAACCACAGCTCTACATTTCCTCTTTCCCTTGGGCTCTGGTAACTGTTCTGTTACTTTCTGTCTCTATGAACTTGCTTACTTCAGGCACCTCATGTAAGTGAAATCATATAGTAATTTTTTTTTTGAAGGAAAAGTGCAGTCAGGAATGAAGGTGAGCAGGCAGGCAGGCAGGAAGAGAGAGGAGGAAGAAGCACTTTATTTATTTATTTTCATTTAGTTGTTCACACTGCTTGTACCCCCTGGACCCAGGAGGAAGAGAAAGGCATTGAGTCTGGAAGATCAGGGTCTGAGTACCTACGGGGTACCAAGCACAATGCTGGCTTTATACACACACACACGGTCCCCAACTGATTATAGTTTGGCCTGTGTTTCCACAACTGTGCCATGTTATGAAAGCAAAATGCACTCAACAGAAACTGCGCTTTGATCTTTTCCAGACTAACAGTATGTAGTTTGATGTTCTCTCGCGATCTGCGTAGAGCTGCAAGCGGCAACTCCGTCTCGGTCACAAGATCAAACAACTGACACCCGAAGATGTACAGTATTCAATGAATTACAAGCGCTATTCAGCACGTTATTACAAAATAGTCTTTGTGTTAGCTGATTTTGCCCAACTGGGGGCTAATTTAAGTGTTTCATGCATGCTTAAGGTACGGTAGTCAAAGTTATAATGTTCAGGAGGTTACATGTATCAAATGCATTTTCTTTATTTTTTTTTTAAAGAGGAAGGAAGGAAGGAAGGGATACCGGCAGGCAAGTAGCAGGCAGGCAGGAAGAGAGGGGGAAAATAAGCATTTTATTTATTTAGTTCATTTCAGTCATTCCCCTTGACCCTATGGCCTTGAACCCTGGTCCTTGAGCTGCATGTGGACCGTGACTCAGATGCAGGCTTAACATTTGAGCCACTAGGGCATGACAAATGCATTTTTCGACATGATATCTTCAACTCATGATAGGTTTATTGGGATGTAGCCCTACTGTAAAACAAGGACGATCTGAACATTCGCTCCATCCAGTTGCGTGCCTTGCCGTGTTTTTCATTAGCCAGCATATTCAGAATGCTTACTTTGTAAACGGCTAACAGTTTATCTTGTCCAGTCAACACAGAATGGATTCTCTTATTATTGAAGACTATATAAATATGCCCCATCTTTCAAATCATGTCTGCTTAATACTTTTCAAGTAAACAATTTCTGCTTGAATAACTTTTCTTTGTGTTCCCCACCCCTACCTCTTCCCAAATCCCCATAGCCTATTATATAGATAGATAGATAGATATTTTTTTAACCATACTTTCCTACTTTAAAATTTTCTTTTCATATTTCCACTGGATTGCACCATAAGTTCACTATAAGTATCTAATCTCACAAAGAGTGACTAACCATTCTGGGTTGCCTAGGACTGAAGGGGCTCTCAAGTGAGGATTCAGTGTTAAAACCCAAGTACTCAGGATACTCAGTTTTAGCAGTGTAAGTCCCGTATCTTGAGAATCCTTTTAGTACTGAGGTTCATCATCCTCTCAGCATTTTCAGCTCATGACTATCTGATCGTGTGTGTGTGTGTGTGTGTATGCATGTACATGCACACGCATTGATATATTAATATATAGTGAAGGGCTCAAGTGATCTGGAGGAACGGAGCTGTCAGATGTTCAGAGTACTTGATTAAAGCAACAGCCCCAGATGAAAGGAATAATCAAGACTTTCATCACTTATGGTGATAGTGTGTGTAAGAAGCTAAAACCAGAGAATGTTCAGATTCCCTCCTATTGCATTTCCCCGCATTGTCAGGTGGATCAGCACAGATGTAGGGGTTGGGT
This sequence comes from Solenodon paradoxus, assembly GCA_004363575.1. Classification (NCBI taxonomy): domain Eukaryota; kingdom Metazoa; phylum Chordata; class Mammalia; order Eulipotyphla; family Solenodontidae; genus Solenodon; species Solenodon paradoxus. The sequence continues at coordinate 167 of RJWH01009442.1, read as the reverse complement.
GGGAACGTTTAAAGCAGGACTAGGGGGCATGCTCTGGTCGCTCTGGCACTAAGCTAAGCTGGCAGCTGGGGCATAGACTATGTAAAGCCCAAGGGTACTGGTTTGTGACCTGAGGATGGGAGAACAAAAAACAATAAATAAAAGTGCTTCCTCCTCACCTCCCTCCC
>RJWH01009441.1:0-22693 GCA_004363575.1 Solenodon paradoxus | reverse complement strand
TCCGTTCCCACCCCGCCTGCCGGATGGGGTCCCAGCCTCTCTGCATCTTGGGCCCTTTGTGCCGTCACTGGTTTATTTTAGCCGTTGTGATGGTGTCATGCTCCGGTCGTCAGGGCCGAGACTGCATTTCCCTATGGCTGCTGACATCGGCATCTTCTCTGGAATCCTTGTGCATCTGCACGGTCGAGTAGGCTGATACACGTACTGTTTTAAACAGGACAGTAAGATTTTTTCGTATTTCCAACCCCTCCTATTATTTTAATGTAAATGTTAATTTTGTTCCATTTTTTGTAGACCAGGGCTGTCTCTGATGCTACAGGCCCGGTCTATTGATGGGACCCAAAATCAGCTTCTGCCCCATATGCTAAAGATACCCGTTGCCAACACTGACTCCCGTCATTGCAGCTGCTCTTGCCCCACTGTGAGGAAGCAGGAGACACAGGAAGAGGATCCCTCATCCTGCTTAAGCCTGTTTCTTTAAAGGAAGCAGAACATCAGAGTGGAGGGACAACAGGTGAGTACAGCGAGGTTACCTCTGGCACTGTGGGGTCATCTCTGGCACTGGGGGGTCATCTCTGGCACTGTAGGGTCATCTGTGGCACTGTGGGGTCATCTCTGGCACTGTGGGGTCATCTCTGGCACTGGGGGTTATCTCTGTACTGTGGGGTCATCTCTGGAACCAGGGGTTTATCTCTGGCACTGTGGGGTCATCTCTGGCACCGTGGGGTCATCTCTGGCACCGTGGGGTCATCTCTGACACCGTGGGGTCATCTCTGGCACCGTGGGAGTTATTGGGCATTTTGGCACTGGGATGGTTAAAGCAGCACATGTTTTAGGCAAAACATTGAGAGGGAGTTTATAGGGAGTATAAATTTGTTTTTTGCCTAAGGTACCAAAATTTCTGGCACTGGTCCTGGCCATTTGTATGAAGTCCCACCAGACCACACATCATTAGTGTGGGATCACTGACAGACATCACACAGCTCTTACGTGCTGCTGGCCTGGCTGCTCTGCTGCTGCTCGGATTGTTCCGCCTCCTCCCCTCCCCTTGGTCTCCCGCACAGAGTCCGTCCCATTTTTGCCATCCCCGTGTCCTGTTTCTCTCAAGGACACATGACCAGCCTAGTGTTAAGTCATTGCCTGCTTTCTAACTGAGTTATTTGCTTTTTTCTTTAACTGTTGGGTTGTAAGTGTTCTTCACTCTGGATACAAGTCTTTGTCAGGCGTATTTTCTATCAATGAGTAGTTTATCTTTTTATTCTCTTTACAGAGCGAATGCTTTTAATTTCAGCCAAATTCTATTAATCAAATTTTCCTTTTTTGATTTTAATGTCAAGTGTAAGAAGTCTTCACCCAACTCCTAGGTCCCAAATTTTATTCTACTTGTTTCTAAAGCATCTGTCATTTTGTAGTTCTGCCCACGATCTCATTTGTGTGGGCTGTCGAAGGAGGTCGAGGTTTGGGCCGAGGGGAGCTGTCCGGCTTGGGTCTGGCCTGTGGATGTCCAATTCCTCCGGCCTCTCCTTCCTTTGGTAGCTTTCAGACCTCTGTCAATAATCACTTGTGAGCTTTTAAATGACAAACTCCACTCTGTTAATGGTTTTTGGATCAATCAGTGTCTTTCTTCGTAGTTGAGTTTTGGTAGCTCATGACAAATGGTTCCATTTATTCTAGGTTGTCAGGAGACAAGCATCGAGCTGTCTGTCCTGCCCCGTCTCACCTCGAAGCGTCTGCAGGGTCTGTAGTTTTGCCCCAACATCACTCCTCACCTCCATCCCTACTTTGGGGGTTTGTCTTTTCTCCTTTCATTTCAGTCAGTCTCGTGTGAGGCTTATCGGCGTGGTTGATTTTTTTCCAAAGAACCAGCATTGTGTTGCATTGATTTTTCCCAATTGCTTTCCTGTTTTCAATTTCATTGATTTCTGCTCTTAATTATTTCCCTGCTTCTGGTCACTTTGGATTTATCTTGTTCTTTTTCTCGTTTCTTGAGCTAGAAACCAAATATTGATTCACGTATTTCCCTCTTTTCCAATGCAAGTATTTATAAATGCATGAAACGCTCTTTCAGCTCTTTCCCAGAGGCTTTGATGAGTTGTGTTCCCATTTCTTACAGTTCTGTGCATTTGTTTCCTTCCTTTGAGGCCTCCTTCTGCACTCCTGGGTTATTTACAATGTCTCGTTTAGTTTCAGAGTATTTAGACATTTTCCTGTTGTCTTTCTGTATTGATTTTTAATGTTAGTTCATTAGGGTCAGAAAAAATGCGTGGGATTCCAATGCGTTTGTTCATGTCGAGGTTTGTTTTACGGGCCAGGACAGGGATGGTTTGGGTGTATGTTTCCCGGCTGCTTGGGAAAAATGTCTGTGTTTTCTGTGTGGGACTTGCTCACATGCCAGACACATGGTGACTGCTGTCGGGCCTCCTGGTCGGCCAGCGTCACGGCAGCCGTCCTGTCGGCTGCTGGGAGGCGAACCGCCTGCCGCCTCTGCTCCTGCTGCCCTCAGTCCCTTGTGCGGTGGGTGCTTTAAGGCTCTGGGCTGGTTCCCACACCCCGTGTGAGGGCTGCTGTGTCTTCCCAGTGAGTTCGTCCTTCTTTCCTTATGTGCCGTCTCTTTCTCGGGGATTTTCTGGAGCCTGAGATCCGCTTTACTCGTGATTAACCGAGCTGCTCCCGCTTTTTTTGTTTCCGTTTCCACGGTGTATCTTTTTCATCTCTTGCTTCCCCGCCTCCTGTTGTGTTTGAAGTGAGTTTCTCGTGGGCAGAACATTGCTGCTTCGTGATCTGTTTTTCTCATCTGCTCGGTCAGTCGCTGTTACTTCTTTGTAAAAAGACAGGGTGCCTGGAGACCGATCACATTTAAGAGAAGGATGTGGCACTGGGATTTAAATCTGCATTTTGTGTTTGCTTCTCTCAGTTTCCTTGGCGTCCTTCCTCCGTTTTCTGCCGTGGCTCCGGGGCGCCGTCTGGGACTCTGTCGTGTTGGTGGCCGTCACAGTGCCTGCTTCTGCACTGCCCGCTGCTCCAGACCCGCTGCCGGCCCGGGCTCCTGCTTCCCAGCTTGGAGCCGCACGGCTGCGTGAAGACGCAGAGCTGCCCCCTTGCCCGCTCCACGGTGAAGACGTCCTCGTCATACGAGCATCTTCTAACACGCTGGGCTCCACGTCCAATCATGGTCTAATTTTTGTTTGTTTCAACCATAAATACAATTTAAGAAACACATGAGAATAGGGCTTATCTGTGAAACTTTAACCGTGTCTAAGTTTTCCTTCCTTTCCTTCTGTCAAATCTCTTTCTGGTTTAAAGAATTTCTTTTAGTCGTTTTAAGGGTAGATTTTTCTAGCCACTTCCTGCGTGTGAGGTCTGCAAGCCCCCATCTTCTCTGAAGAGTGTTCTCAGAAGATGGAGACGTCACGCTGACAGACCTTGTCTGTTCATACCTGAGACCTGGGTGCCTCAGGTCCGGCCTCTTGACTTCAGACGAGGAGCGACCTGATTTTCCCTGCAGGCGATGCTTTGCTCCCTGACGCCCCAGGGGTGCCTGTGTGTGCCACCTGCTCCCGGGGTGAGGTGGAGCCCGTGAGGGAGGAGGCGGCTCGGGCCTGGGGGCCTGCGTGCTCACAGATACACCGGAATCGGGCAGGGACCCCGTTTCCTTCCACAGGCGCCCGGTCCTCAGGCTCCTTATCCAGACACGCTATTTGGACGCCTGTTTTCTGTGCATGGTTCAGGGCTCGGGGCAGTGGGGGGACGCGGGGTCTCGCCTGTCACTCCTTCATTGCAGGCCCACGGCCCCTCCCAGTCTGCTGCGCGGTGCCACACCCTCCACGCGGTCGGGGCTCCCCCAGCAAGAGCAGGAGGACCCCTCTGCCTGGGTGTGGACGCCACTAGAAAACCCAGCATCCACCCTGGTTCAAACTCTCAGCAGTAACTGCGGGAAGAATAATATGATGGAAAAGGATGGTGGCCTGACTCCTCAGGCGAGTCAGAACGTTTGTCGCAAGTAAGCAGAGTTATTCTCACTATAAAAGGACACAGGCCAGACCGCTAGCAGGGAGCGTGGAGGCCACCCCTGTCCCACACCTCCACCCTTCTCTGGGCGTGTTCAGTGCGAAACCGGAGCGGAAAGGACATGGCCTGTCGTGGCTCAGACTGAGCTGAGATGTCCTCAAAACAGTTACAAATGTCCACAACTTAACATGATGCCTGGTCACAAAAATCCCGAATTCTTAGACAAATAATACTCATCCAAAGCAGAAAGGCAGGAAAGATAAAAAACATGACACTGAGGAGCAAATTGAACGAGCAACGTACGAGATGGTGTGAAGGGACGTCCCGCCCCTCCTGGGGCACCGAGCAGACTCGGACGCCTGGCAAGTTATCTTCGTCTGCGACGAGACACCGTCTGCAGCAGAATTGCTGAATTAATGGTTTTCAGAAGCCTTGGTGTGAGTCTAATAAAATAACAGCAGGAACTCGGCAAGCCAATTTATACGTTTATATGAAAACAGAGGTGGAAGTGTGGCCACGGAGGGAGGGTCGGAGGGCAGAGGGGAGGGTCAGGGGTGGGGACACGGCCTCCCGGTGTGGTGGGGACAGAGGCTGGACGCGCCCCCCTCCTGCACACACGGGAGGAAGTCCCGGGGACAGAGCAGGGGTGAGTTTGCAGGGTGCTGGTAACAGGGCGCCGCTGTCCTGTGGGAGGGGTCTGCACCCGCCCAGCCCAGCGCAGGGACGGCTGTGCAGAGAAGCTAGAGGACACACAGGGTCCCGGGAGGGAGCTGCATGCCCACTAGGAGGGGGGTCCCCACACACCCGAGAGGTGGGGAAAGCAGGTCTGAAGTAGTGGGGAACCAGGGAGGGGCTCGGGCGAGCAGCCTGTCTGCGGGGGACGCTGGGCACCCGGAGAGACGCGGGGACTTTGATCGGAACGGAGCTCGCGTTCACACGCGCAGGCGCATCCACGAGAAGAGGCTGCTTGGGCTGTGAGGGGTCGGCGCCCGGGCCCGGGAGGAGGGGTCCGCAGCGCTGGGTGGCCGGCTCAGGGGCGGGCGTGGAGAGACGGCTCCCTGGCTGTGCGGCGGGCGCGTCGGTGCCTCAGCTGCACATGCCAGGGCTGGCTCCGTGGTAAGTCCTCAGGGCACAGCCCACAGCTGTCTGCACCGTGTGCACGGCGCCCACGGACGTCTGGATGGGTGGACGCACACCTGCAGGCACACAGTCTGCACCTCCGTCAGTTGGTGGCTGTCCCGCCACGGGCTCACAGCTGGGAGACAGGCCTGCAGCGGATGACCCGGCCAGCCGAGCCCGCAGACGCACCGGCCTCATCCTGTCCCCCCGGGGCTGGACGGACTGCAGTGCCCGACCCCAGCCCGGCCTGCCTCCCGGGGACGCTTCCCAGCGTGCGCAGGGCTCGGGGCGGGGCTGTTCTGTGCTGTGAGTGGGAGCGTGAGTGGGGGCGCGGTTAGAGCAGACACCTTGTCAGGGCGCCTGACTCCCCCCGACCCGCAAACTCATGCGCAGGCGGGGCGGTGGCCCCAGGGCGGCGTGTCTCCTGCTCCTGCCCTCACGTGCCGTGGCCGGAGCCTCCCGCTTGTCAAACACAAAGGCTTCATCCCCTTGGAACCAGGCTCAGCAGGACCCGTAACCAGAGACACTTCTCCCTGCACACATGCTCTGGGCAAGGCCAGCAGCCGGTATCTGTCCCCATGGCGTCTGTCCCCACGGCCCCTAGAGCAGGGACTCGGCCAGGACGCAGACTTTTCACAACCAGTCATAGACTGAGCCATCCACCAACAGGTGTGGATGGAGATTGGGGACAAGGGAGGACAGGAGCCCTGGAGCCTGTGACCAAGGGGAAGGAGAGTGAGGCCAGGACAAAGCAGGCTGGGGACAGGCTCTGTGGGACGTGTGACACGGGGCAGATGCTGGGGGGTGATGTGACATAGGACAGGCTCTGTGGGAAGTGTGACACAGGGGGCAGGCTCTGTGGGACGTGTGACACAGGGGGCAGGCTCTGTGAGACGTGTGACACGGGGCAGGCTCTGTGGGACGTGTGACACAGGGGACAGGCTCTGGGACGTGACACCCGTCCCTCCTTCCCGTGGTTTCAGTGTCCCCAATCCCTCCCTCCCCATGTGCATGTGACAAGTGTCAGACACTGACCTCACCAGTCCTGCACGATGGGGGCGCTGACCCAGCAAAGCAGCCAGGACTCGCCACCACCGTGAACAGTGCCCGGGGACAGTTGGTTGCTGGGAGTGACAGCAGTTGTGTTAGAGAAGGAAACTGGGCTCACCAGCCTGAAGCACAGAGCCCAGCCGCCCGAGAGAAGCAGGAGAGAGGCGGTCTGCTGCCCAGTCCTGCCGGGTGACCCCCACACCCCAAGCAGCACGCTTCCCAGGTTCCACTGTGGCACCTTCTTACCGTCGGCACCGTGATGAGGGGCGTAACATGCTGCTGCCTGAGGCTGGGAGTCTGCGGCCGCAGTCCAGCTCCTCCCTCGCTTCCTGCCTCGACAACCTGCTTGGGCGCCCGAGGAGCGGGGCAGGCCGCCGTCACTCCTCCTGGAGCCAGTGAGGGGCCGCTGGGCAGGCGGCCGGGCCCAGAGGGAGCCCAGGCTTTTCTCGTTGGGTAGCAAACCAGTAGGTAAGCTTCCGCTGCTCGAGGAGACACACGGACACGTGTGTGGGTGCACATGGACGCAGCCACACACGTGAGCTGCAAACACACAGATACACATGTTGAACACAGCACACACCTGCCTTAACCGAGAGAAGGGGCAGGAGTCATGCTGGCGTGAGCGCTGTCCTTGTCCGCAGCCTCCCAGGAGGCTCAGCCCAATGATGAGGGCAGCCCTGCACCCCGGCGTGCCCTCGCCCTGCTCCCTGCTCCACCCACTCTGTGCCTCCCGCGCCACCACCCAGGAGCCCGACCTCTGCTCTGGAGCTGCAGTTGCCACGGCGTCGGTGGTGGACGTGGGAGTGGGAACCGGTGGCCGTGGGGTCTGCAGGGCTGCACCCGTGAAAGGCAGGTGCCCTTGCCCAGACAGGCAGGTCCAGAGGCACTCACGTCAGGGCGTTCCCAGCAAAGAGACAAGCAAGGGACTGAGGACCCCTCTGTGTGCACCTCGGCCGCCCATCTGCACCACCTCCTGTCCCTCACCCTCCTGCCACCTGGTGCCTTGCAGCTGAGGCCTCACAGCCAGGGATGACACCTCTCCGCAGACCTGGAGGAGAAACTGCAAGAACACAGAGACTCCCCTTGACCCAAAGTCCAAAAGGCTGGAGGGTGCGGAGGCCTCAGCCCTCTCTCCTGGGAACAGCAGACATCTCAGCGGGTCCTGCTCAGGCTCTCCCTCCCGTTGCGTGGCACTCTGAAGCGGGCAGGGGTGGGGGCCTCGCCATACAGGGAACAGGGGAAGAAGAACCAGAGGCTCCCCAAGGGCAGGGGGCATCTGCCAGACATCTGTCCTGCCGTCACAGCCTGGTCCCCCATGTGCCCCACCTCTGCTCTCACCTGTCTGTGCCTCATTCCTCCCCCATGGCAGCGACTCAGCCCCAGGAGCCCCGCTCCCGCCACGCCTGAGCCCCTGAGGCCCAGACGGGCCCTGAGAGCATGCAAGAGGGTGTGCAGGGCCGCCCCACAGGGGAACCCCAACTCTGAGACAGGTTTGCTCATGTGTGTCTGGTGTGGTGGCCTCCAGAGCCCTGGTCATGCTAAGTGAGTCCCCAGGCTTCTGGCAGATGCTGCCTGGAGTACAGAGCAAACTTCTTACTAACCTCTGGGGACCCGCAGACTCTGCCCCATACACTGCAGGGTCCTGCAATTGGGGCGGGAAGGCCCTCCACCTGCACACATCGAGCTGGGGGTGCAGGAGGACTCTGGGGGTGCAGGAGGACTCTGGGGGTGCAGGAGGACTCTGGGGGTGCAGGAGGACTCTGGGGGTGCAGGGGCCAGGGCTTCTGAGAGCATCTGAGCCTTGCTCATAGGGTTTGTTCTAGAACAACCTGGGGGCTTTAGAAGGTTCTCTGGCTCTGGCTCCAGCAGCTCTCGCCCTGCAGTCCATTTGCTGGGCAGGCCCGCCCGGGCACACTGGCCTCCCCTGTAGCATCTGGAGGGGGATAGCGGGGAGGGTCAGGGTTCATGCCATCAGAAAATCTGGCTTCGTCCCCTGGGGAGACACTGCCGCCTGTCTCTCTGCGTCTCACTCGTCTGCAGCCCATCAGCAGACACACACACAGGCCAGAGCAGCTCCAGAGCCGGGACCGAGCTCCCCGAGGCCGGCCACATGGACATGGGCTGGGTCCACGTCTTCCTCAGAGGCACCCATCTGGCCTGTGGGCCCCGGCGACAGCAGGGTGAGGACACACCCGCCCCCAGGGGGTTCCATGCTGGCGGGATCGGTCCCAGCATCTCAGAACCCCACGAGCTGCCCCCGGGCAGAAATTTCCGTTTCTCTCCCACATAAACGAGGGCAGAGAAATCCCCTGCCAAAAATTAGCTCACTTCGGGGGGCAGTTGGAGCCCAGTTTCCTGTGAGCTGCTTGCACGGTGAGATCAGCTGGAAAGTTCAGGAGACGCCACTTCTGCGCACTTCTCTGCGTTAAATTAGATTTTAATAAAATGTTTTTTTAAGCTTCATTTCAAGACCATTTTCCCAGAAAGGCCTTCCTAGCAGCTGCTTTTGAACTAATCAGCTCTTTCCCCGAGGTATCAGACAGCGAGTGCCTGGGTCCTCATTTAAATCAGAAACACAATATTTAAAGAATGATTTGCCTTTAAAATGATGTATAAATACATACAAGCATGCCGGCGTCGACTGCAAAGACCACACAGCTCCTCCTGGAGGGACCTGGACATGTCCTCCGAGCAGGTGGTGGGCGCCGGCCTGCAGCGGGGGAGGCGGTGTGTCTGCAGGACACAGTGGGGGCCCAGCACCTGGAGGACCTTTCTGGCCCCAGCTCAGGTTGTGGGGCAGCTTCTTTCCATCATGTCCTTTGGGGTTCCTTTTGAATTTTGTCCCAGCAGGAGAATTACTATTTGCCTGTGAAAGGATGAGCTATCAGAAGGAGGCTGTAGATTCCCTCTTCCATTCTCTAACCATGTCCCTTCGTGGGCTCAGCCTCTCAAGTGCAGATGTGACTGTGGGAACTCATCTGTGACACGCCTTCCGGACCCGGGGATTCGGGCAGCTGCGTCGCAGGACAGGGAAGAAACCCCCGGTCTCCCCACTGGAAACGTGCAGGAGGGACCATGTGTCCGTCCAGGCCGATCGGAACGTGCCCAGCTGCTCTCAGAGCGGCCCCGTTTCCAATGGCAGGAGGAGCACATGGGCGTGGGGAAAACAGCCGGGCCGTGTCGGCATGACCGACCAACTCGCAGGCCGCCCAGCAGCCCCGTCTCCGGTGCCCGGAGGGACAGAAAGAGGGTCTCGGAGAGGCACGTACTCACATGCTGGAGGACGGCTCCCGGCAGGGGAGCGGGTGTGTCCGCATGAGTGTCGTCACCGTGCCTGGGAGGGAAGCAGGCGAGCTGGACTGCAGCTGGGCACACGGACTGCGTGGGGTGGGTCGCAACGAGCCTGGAGCTGGGGGCTGTCAGCCCGTGAACTCATGGAGATGGGACGGGATGGGGTGGGCGGGGCGGTGTGGTGGCGGGACCCAGCTTCAGGCCGGGAAGGTGGTAAAGTCCTGAATGGAGGCAGGGATGGCCACATAGCAGTGTCGTGTCTTGGTCCAGAGCTGACCCCGGAAAGCAGGCCGGGTGTGGACGCACCAGGGAGTGAAAGCCTGCTTGATGGGAGACTGTGCGGGCAGAAGACTGACTGCTTGGCAGACGGGAGGTGGCCTGGCGGGTGGCCCTCCCCAACATGTCAGCAGAGGCGTCCACAGACCTCGTCCGCTGGTGGCATCAGCAGCCAGGCTTCCTCCCGGTGCCCGTGCCGGCTCACCTCCTGGCTCCAGCTCTCCCTGCAGCGTCCCAGCCACACTCTCGAACTAAGCCGGTCACCCGCAGTTAGGAGAAAACGAGTGTTTCCTCTTTCCCCACCAGGGCCAGGATGCACACCAACGGCACACAGATTCTGGGCGAAGGCGGCTCAGGGAAATCCTTCTGTGTCGGCCCCGGTGGCAGACGCCCCCCGGCCCTTGAAGGCCTCGCTGCTCACGCCCGGGGCCCCCAGGGTCAGCAGGGCCTGGAGTATCTCTCCAAGGCGGAGCCCCTTCCTCCCTCAGGGCTGTGCGAGAGCATTCCGCCAGCGGCCAGAGGACATCAGGGGGCGGGCAGATGTGTCCCGGCAGCTGGCAGCTCACAGCCACCTCTCAGGCTGTCAGGGGAAGAAGCAGTCTCAGGAGGCCAATGATGTCACCCGGTGCCTCCTTGAGCTCTGAACGTTCCTGGCTCAACTCTCCTGACCCTGCTCCCTAAAGGGCAGAGGGAGGCGGGCATGCAGGAGGGGCCTGAGTTGGGAGGAAACGTCTCCAATGCCAGGTGTGCTCCTGTGGAAGATAGGACCGGCCGGCAGGGCGCCTCAGCATCCCCTCGGCTCCTTCCACTTCAGCACAGGCACCCGTGTGCCCTGCCGTCGGGAGAGGTGTGCTGACTGCTGCCAGGCGGTGGAGGAGTTCAGATCCTCTCCAAGTACCTGCTCCGAAACCCTGCCTGGAACATACGTGGAATGCATGCTGGGCTTTTGAACAGAGAGGGGAAAGGCACCGAAATTACAAAGGAGGAGAGCTGGCTGGAGACCTCAATAAAGGCTCAGCTTGAGACGCCGCTAACTGGCGTGGGGCTGCTGCCAGCTCTTCCCGCCGCTGGTGCGTGAAACAATGTAATATAGTGATGCAATTTTCTAAAGAATCAGTTAGCAATTAAACTGAGAATGTTTGGGAACAGATATTAAATTCTAAAGAGAATTGCCATTTAAACTTTAACTTTTCTGAGCAACAAAGGGCTAATAGGGAACCGTGAGGAAGTTGTTCGTGAATTTCAAGGAGGAAATTATAAAAATTGAGGTCAAGTGCCCCTTGGGATTCTTTAAATGAATCTGTGAACTTGACAAGTACTAGAAAGCAGCAAGGGCAGGCGGGACGGTCTTGTGGGCTGATCGCAGCTTCTGTCCCAGTTATCGGACCCGGGGATGCCCGAGGAATTCTGGACACCTTGGCGATAGTCCCCGGAAACACCGATTGCTCTCAGCAGATGGTTCTAGAAGCACAGGCGGTCGACTGTAGGGAAGAGGCAGGAGCGGAGTCCTCCCACCCACTCTGGCCTCCCCGGGCTCGGCCAGGTCCAGCCCCTGCCGTCCGCTGGCTGCCCATCCCCCAGCCTCCCCAGCTTGGCGTCTGCATGGATGGAAAGAGCTTTGGGGATGGGGATGTCCTCGTGCGGACTGTGGTAAAGGCCACACGCCCGGGGAGCAGGGAACGGGGGTGAGTGCTGGGCGCAGAGGCCCCTGAGAAGGCGCCCGCACCCCTGACGCCTCTGCGGGGAGTGTCCTGTCTCCCAACACGGTTGTGGAAGTGTCCTCCCCCCCGGGTGTTCTCAGCCTCCTGTCCAGGACCGCTGAGCCCGTGTGGGGTTGTCTCGGGTCCGCTCCGCTCCGCTGGCCTGCACGTGGGCGCCGCGCCGTCCGACCTGCCAGCGTCTGGTGGCCGCACGCGATGGGGTGCGCGCCAGCTTCCCTCCTCTCTGCGTGGCCGCTCGGCCTCTGCGGTGCCACGTGCGTTTGAGAAGGGCTTTCTGCTTTCGTGAAGGCCCTGCCGGATTCGGTGGGGATCGTACGGACTCCGGGTCACCTGGGGCGGTGACGGTCAGTGGAGCGACTTGGCTCCACTCCCTCCACACAGGTGCCTGCGTGGGTGTCGTCTTCCATTTCTCCAGCAGCCTCGCCCCCTGTGGTGCCGGGCGCCTCCGGCGCCGCCCGTGCTGCTGTGGCAAGTGGTGTCTTCTCGGAAACGGAAGCGGCAGGTTCCGAGCCCGGATTCGGGGCCCCGCGTCTCATCTCTGCGTGTTCCCCCGGCTGCTTCATGAGGCCTGACCACTTGCCTGACGATCACGTGGCTCACAGGGTCCAGCGGCTCCCTTGCCAGGTGCGACACCACATCTTTCCTTCCGTCCTCGCTAAATCCGTCTGCATGTCTCCACTGGCCAATGTCCCTCCGGCTGCACCCCAGCCGCCCCCCAGCAGCCCCCCGGTCGCCCCTGTGCTTCGCGCCCTCATTCCCTGTTTCCACAGCCTCTCCCACTAGGAACAGCACGCTGGTCAGCTTCCTCGCTTGTGATGGACAAACTGCGGCCTTAACATCCACTCTGGACGCGTGAACATGTGTCAGCACCTCGGCTTGGAGACTGGGGGCTGGGGACAGGGGTGCAGAGTGGAGGGGACAGGGGACAGGGGAGGGGAGACCGCGCTGGCAGAGGCCATGTGCTGGAGCCCTGGTCCTCTCAGCACAAACGCCAGCCCCTCCTCCAGCAACAGCAGCAAGATGCCCCACGAGGACGGAGGACCGAGGCGGAGGGGACACGTCGCTGCGTGGGGCAGAGCTGTCTCTACTCGGGGCTGGGATGACCACTGCCCACAGAGGGACAGTGGTTGCCCCTCGCTGGCGCACGGGGGACACAGGGTGATGAGGGCACAGGGTGCTAGAGACGACCCCCGGGACACAGAGCTGCCACTGAGGCAAACTGGCACCCTTGCCTCGTAGCACGGCCTGGCGGCGGGCACCTGCAGAGCTCAGGGAAGGCCGGTGTGAGCAGGCGTGCTGGGAAGACGCAGCCACGCGAGCAGGGCAGCTCTGTGTTCACGACGGACTCTCGGGGACTCTGCGGCGTCAAGCCTCGGGGGCTGGAGGGTGCCTCCGCCAGCTGACCTCATGCTGACCGCAGCCCTGCGAGCTGTCCAGGCTGAGGCACGAGGTGGGGTGGGGTGTGTCCCAGGTCCTTCAAGGTCCCAGGAGGAGGCGTCCGTCCACTTAGAGCTACTTTCTCCCCAAGACACAGCGGAGCGAGTTTCCATGTGGATCAGACCATGAATTATTGAAATGCGCCAGGAGGCCGTGCTCCACTTACACAGATCGATGGGCAGGCGGACACTCGACCCCACAGTGTGCCTGGCTCCGGCAACGGCTCCAGCGGTGTCGGGTGCCGTGGGGCCCAATCCCCAGGGGGTGGCAGGAAAGGCCCCCGAAGGAGAGGCAGCAGCGCGGGGCGAATGTGGGCACCGGGCGTGCACAGACCTGAGGCCCACGGGGCCGTGCAGCGGGTGACCCTCGGCCGCCGGCCGCCCCCGTCACATGCACCGCGTCCCGCGTGGCACCCTGGTCACCCCCACTCTTCCTCAGGCCACGACAGCGAGGGATGTGACAGTTAATGTGGAAAGCGACCATCATTCCTGAGTGAGGTGACTGCAAACCCCATAAAACCCCTTCGGAGGAGCTCCAGACTGCAGGCCGATAGAAACAGCGCACATCGAATTGCCAAAGCGCGTTTGAAAAAGAAGGCGGGTCTTACACTCTGTCTGTGACACCACAGGACCTGGCCAGCTTTTAGAGAAAGTGACCTTTTCTATGACGCCGGATCCGGGCAGGGCCTTCTGGCTGCACAGCCCGACTCATGAGAGAAGCCTCAAGCAGGCTGGTGTTGCGAAGGGTGGAAAACTCCACCCGTGAACCGAAAGAACTCGCAGATGCGTTGCTGTGGTTCGGAGATGAGCTCGGGAACCGTCTGACAGCGAGCCAGTGTGCGCGGAGCAGCGGCGCCCCGCGTGACCAGTGCACGCGGCGTATTGAATCCACGAGACGGTCTCAGTCTGGCGGTAAATCTACCAAAACACCACCGAACCTCGACACCAAAATCCAGAGAAGCCTCGGCTGCACAGCCAGTCGTGCGCACACAGACCCGACGGAGGCCTGCAGGCACCTCGCTGGCCCTGCGAGCGTGGGAGGAAGCTTGGACCTGACAACGCAATGGGAAGACTGATGTGGATGGCACCTCTCCCCAGATCCCTGCGGGGAGTGGACCCAGCTCAAGCCCGGCGGACGGCGGCAGCAGGTGCTCGCGCTGACTCCGGAAGCAGCACCTGAGGGGTCAGCTGCAGCAGCTTCGAGACCGGGCGTGGGCTGAGCACATGGACGGAGAACCGAGCAGATGGCCAGGCGGGTCCCGACAGGGACACACCTGTCAGCGCAGAGGGAAGGCCAGCTCCCCGCAGACGCTGCGGGGCATGCTGGGCGCTGTGAGCTGCTGTCTAGAGAAGCCGTGTGAATGTGCTGCCTGCCGGGGCAGAGGAGGCCCAGCCCCAACATCCCCAGCGTGTCCGGTCCAGCCCTCCGCACTGGCCCATCAGACGGCTCCTCGCTCGTGGCTGGGAGGCTGCTGGACACCCCGCCTCTCTTGCTCCCTCGTCTGCACGGCTTCCTAATGGCTCAGCCGGCCTGCTGGCCTGTCCCGGCAGCGCCCACATGGACCAGCCTCCCATGTCTGCTTTAGCTCCGGACAGCTGTCCCTCTTCCTTCCAGGCGTTCATTCGCTCTCGGCCACCACGTGCTGTGGCCCCGCCGACTCGTTGCTAAGTTTCCCCTCCCGCTGTGCTCTTCCAGGTGCTCTGCCCCAGCCCGGCACCGCCTCAGGACACCCCGCCGCCTCCTGCTGACCAGTGGCAGTGGGGTCCCGGGGTCCCAGCGCGGAGTGCCCAGAGCGCTCGGCACTCACCGGGGGTGACGTACAGGCTCTCCCTCCCAGGAGCCTGCTGCCCACAGCTTTCTGGCGCACGGCCGGGCCAGGGCGAGTCACGGGGCATGTTCCCTCCTGGCCACTCAGTCTGCACGGCCAGCTATTCTGAGTCAGAGTTGTCCTGTGCGCCGACCCACAGGTGGGAGCACGAGTGAGCCTGTGTCCCTCCCCGGTGGCCCGCGACCGTGTGCTGTCGTCACCTTTCCCTGCTGCCGTTTATTTCTCTGTCCCCTTCTTCTTCCAGCCCTCATGATGCAGGCGAGGTGGGCTCTGGGCGGGAGACCAGGCCCGGCCCGGCCCTGCCACGTCCCAGTGGGATCTGGAGGTCTCCTTCCGGTTGCCAGCAGGGATCTCACTCTGCTTCTGCTGCTGCTCCTACTATTTCGAGCCCCTTCTGTGTGGACGTGTGGACATGTGGGGACGGGGACCTCAGGCCAGCACGGCACCCGGCTATCCTTCCCGAGGTCCGGGCCCCCTCTTGCTGGCTGTGGTGGGCACACACGTCTCCCGGCCCCTCACCCTGTGCTGCACCCCACCCGTCTCCCTCTCCGGAGAGCCGTCCTTCCAGCCAGCACCCGTCGCTCAGGCCCAGCGACCCAGCACAGCGTGTCCCCCCAGGTGCTCAGGACACTGCTGCGACTCGGTGAGCCCGCATGTCAGCGTGCGGGTCCCCCTCCCAACGGGGGGGCTCCAGGAGGCAGGTGTGCAGGGAGGGAAGGCGCCGGGGCAGGCGGAACAGGACAGCAGCTCACTGTCCAGTCCAAGAAGCCGGGCTGGTGCCTCACTGGACCTGGATCCGGGAGTGGTGGCCCTCTGCTCGCCGGAGTCCTCACTTCTGCTCGAGACCTCAGAGCGTCCAGATTCACGGTCACACTGTCTCCCGAGAGGAGAAGCGGCCCGGAGAAACCGCTCCCACCTGCGGTCAACCGTCCTAGAGGGCAGTGCCAGCTCCCAGACTCGGGTCTCTGGATGCCCAGACTCAAGTCAGCGGAGCCGGCCCCACAGGGGAGCACACGGGCCTCTGGACGCAGCGAGTGTCCAGAAGTAGGAACAGGAAATATTATCCTGACTCTTCCATAGAACTGAATGTTTTCAAAACTTGACGTTGTGCTGCAAATCTGAGTCCTCTCAGGCAACAAATCTCTCTTCTCTGGCCCACTGTCCCCGCCGTGCCCGCCAGGTGAGCTCACAGGGGCCCCCGGCAGACAGCAGCCGCTGGTCCCCTCGGCAGGAGGAAGGCCCGTCGGTTCCGTCCGCTGTGCCGCTGGCAGACACCTCCTTCCAGGGGCACCAGCGTCGGGCTCTGCTTCCCTGGCCCCTCTTTCCTCCAGCCTTTGACCTCTGACCCTGCACTGCAGACGCTTTAGCTCGGATGTTGGTGCAGATGATTTTGAATTTTCTCTCAAAAGGAGGCAAATTAACATTTAGCTTTTAATTCGACCTCCCAAAGTGCAAAGAGTGCCAAATAGAACCCGACTTAAAAACTGAAAATTCTGTTTACTCATGAAGGTCGCTGTGTGTAATTCTGTAAAGGATAGCAGCTCCCCCAAACCAACAAGGCCCGGAAGCACAGAGGACCCCAATTCCATCATCTACTTTGCATGAGCGCTGAAACGTTTCTTCGCAAGGGTGTGATGTTCTCACAAAGGAAGGGAGACCAGGCTCACAGTCCCTGCCAACCCAGGTCCCTGTTTATCTCCGTGTTTCCGAGTTTCTAACAAGGCGCACACAGCTGCCCGGGGTCCCGTGCCCGCCGCGGCGTCTCACCCGCTGCACTGGGCGCACAGCGTCCACACTGAACTCCGACGTCCAGCACAGGGCTCTGCGCTCTGCGTCCCGGGAGCGCTTCCCGCGTTCGCAGGGACGACGCTTCGGTCACAACGCTGACAGCACGCCGTCCCTGGGGCTGGGGACCCTTGACGTCCACACGTCCAGGACAACAGTTCGATGTGAGGGGTCAGAGCTTTCGATGCAAAGCTCCGGCGCCTTGAAGCCCCAGCACCTTAAACAACCTGGCTGCTTCCTCCCTGAGACACACGGCTCCCCAGCAAGGAGGGGCGGCCTTGACCGTCGCTCAACGCTCCTGTGACCTGCCTTTGTCTCCCTGCCTGTGATGGCTTCCGGGAGACGGGGCAGCTCGGGCAGGACGGCGACCTGGCCACCACGTGGCTCCCCCGGCAAGGCTCCCCCCGAGAAGCCAGGACACGCGCCGCGCAGCGTCATTCAGACACTGGATGTTTGACTCTAAGACTCCCGGCCTCCTGGTCTGTGGGAGCATCGCATCTGCAGGTCTGCGGCAGAGCCTCCGTGAGCACGTATTTGTGGTGCGTGTGCACCCATCCGTGTGTGTGAGCGTGTGCTCACGCCTCAGTGGGTGTGAGCTCGTGCACGTGCGCCCCGTGCTCGCCTGCCTGTGTTCTCAGAGCCTGGACGGGCTCCAGGCTCCGGGGAGTTGAGCTGAACCAGCTGCGTGCAGGGTCCTGCTGGGATCCTGCCCTTCTCATTGGGGCGCCCTTGTTACACAGCCACTAGGAAGGTTATTTTGTTGCTCCTTTGAGATTGTAGCAATGACTCCAACCAGGGCGAGGGCTTGTTTGCACACCTGCCAGAAGCTACGCAGAGGCTTGATAAAATCACTGCTGTTCTGCAAAGCCTTCCTGGGAACGGCCATCCGGCAGATCGACCGCCTACTGCCCAGCTAGTGCCCGCGTCCGCGGCGGCAGGGCAGCTGACCACTCGCCCGGGCAGACACTGGTGCCCCACCGCCCGTTCTACGGCCTCCACAGTAGACAGCCGGGCTCGCAGGGCAGGGGTCCGCAGGGCAGGGGCCAGCAGAGCAGAGTCCTCAGGGCAGGGGTCCGCAGGGAGGGGCCAGCAGGGCAGGGGTCTGCAGCTAGGCGTCTGCAGACGGCGTGCCAGCTGCCCAAGTTCCCGCACCGACCACATGGCCTCCAGGTGCCCTGAGCTCACCTGGTCGGGGGCCTGGCACGTGCCTTCCGCACCCACCACACATGGGTCACTGTCCTGCCCCCGAGATGTCACCACCGCCCCCTGGAACCTGTGACCATCGCCAGACGGCAAAGGGCCTGAGGATGAGGGTCCCTGGGTCCGGGCAGACGGAGCTGTCAGAGGGTCCCGACGAGGGCAAGAGGGGTGAGGGTCGCACAGACCGTGACGAAGAGGCGGAGGGGACACGGGCTGGAAGGTGCTGAGCTGCAGCTTTGAGACGGAGGAGGGTTCTGAGCGGGCGAAGGCGGGGCTGCTGGAGCAGGAAAGGCCGGACCCCTCTCCGTGGAGCCACCGGAGAGCTCCATCCTGCTGGCACCCGGGTTTAGCCACTTCTCCATGCTGTGTGGACGCGCTGACTCTGACCCTGGAAGGCACAATGCTGGTGTCGGGCTAAGAGGAGTGAGGGCCTGGGACCCTGCTCGTCCCGGGTGGGGGAGCCCCGCTGCCGCAGCCAGACTCTCACTCACTTCCCAATCCGTGTACTCGTGTACTCTGATCATAAGACCGGCCCCAGAGAGCTCGCCCTCCTGCCTTGAGCTGACGGCGGGCACGGGTGGAGGCCCTGCGAGGAGTGACAGGGCCCGTGTGGTGACTGCCAAGGCCACGGCGCCAGTGCGTGTGCGTCCACCCAACCCAGAATCTGAAGGCGACCGGGGACCCACCCAGCACTCCCACTTCAGGGCGAACCCCGGGGAGGACTCTGGAAGCATGGTGGCCTGCCTCAGGGCGCGGCCAGCACCGGACATGGCCAGGCAGACTCTGGACAGGGTCTTGACTTTGGGAGGACGAGTTCTGCCCAAACCCCATGGGATCGGTGGCCAGGCCAGGAGGAGGGAGGGCGTCCGAGAGGCCAGGCCAGACAGGAACACTTGGCTTTTGCTCATGCAGGCCCCGTGGGAGGAGGGCAGGGCCTCAGGAGAAGGGTGGACAGGACTGGAGTGTGGACACAGAGCCCCGGAAACAGCGCAGCAGAAGGTGTGGGCATAGGTCTTTCTCCTGCTGGCCAGCCAGCCTGCAGAACAGGACGCGGGGAGATGGAGCCAGAGGGCGGGCAGAGGAAGAGGAAGAGGGAAGAGGGCAGGAAGGCCTGAGGGCCTGGGGCAGCTTCTGGAAGGTTCCGTTCCTCCAGGAAAGAGGAGGCGGGCTCCGCTGACACTGTGGGAGGGGAGTACAAAGTGCCCCAATAAAGCATGAGCAGAGCTCCCAGCCTCCGAGGGCTGGGCCGTGAGGGCAGCTGCCCTGGACCCCGGCCGGGAGGGTCTCGCGGATGTGGGCAGGAGGAGGGAGAGCCCTGTGCGCAGGGAAGGGCTTCATCTCGGGGACGTGGCTCTGCAGGCTGAGGCGGGCGACACCAGGAGGAGCCGGTGGCCTCCGGAAGCAACGCGCGCACACACAATGGTGCCGCCGCCCCCATTAGGCCTCTCAAGGTCCCCGGCTGAGGAGGCCCGCCGCCCACAACCCAGCTGCCGGGGCCTCGATGGAAGCGCTAACTGGTCCTGCTGCTTCCGAGACTTGGGCCTCAGAGGCGGTCCCATGGGCCCACCCTCCCTTGTCCTGCTGTCCTGAGACACTGGCTCACTGGACAGTGGGCGGATCCACGTGAGACCTGACCCGAGTCCCCCACGGGCCCACAGCCCTGCAGTCAGGCGGGCGCTGCACACGCCCAGCTCTCTGAGACGCCGCCACCCGTTCCGTGCTGACTCGTAACGATGTGTTTAATGGAAATTGCAAGGTTCATTACGGAATGTGGATTAATTAAATTGAGAGGGAAGATAATGAAAACTATTCCCGCTGGACACATAAGAGAGCAGGCCTGCTGGGCGGGAGGGGCCCAGGCCCAGTGCAGAGCGCTCCCGCCTGCCCGTGGGAGGCACGGCCGCCGGAAAGGACGGCAGAGTCCCGGCCACGACACAGTGGCCCCCCCACTTTCCTTTGGAACTTGGGGGCATCACACCAGCTCAGAGCGGGAAGTCATTGTGAGGATCCCCCGTACCGGGCAGCCCGCCCCCGACTGCCCTGTGCCCGTGGGGGCTTCAGCCCAGGGGTGACGGCCTTCGGGGGCACAGCGTGGCTGGTGCCCCCAGGCTTGGGCCGGGCGCCCCGGAAGCCACCCAGAGCTGGGCCTTCTGGGACTCCCTGCCCCGTGGGCGCGCGGAGCAGTGCATTAACCCCATGCCCGACACGCCGGGTGTTGCCACCCTCACACGCAGGCATCTCCCGCCCTGGCGAGCGCGCACACAGACACGCAGACACGCACGCCAGCAGCCGACCGCAGACAGCGCACAGCTGGTGACGGCGAAGAGGCCGAGGGGCTACCTTGAGGGCGGAGCTGTGGGGACAGGGTCAGTGGAGGCCTCCTGCGCGGTGACTGCCGCCTGCTCCGCCGTGTGCTCGCGGCCCATCCCGGCACGTGGCCCCTTCCTGGCGCCGCAGTCGCGCTGCCGGCTCTCACCTGCTGCGTCCTGGCCGTGAAGCCGCGCATGTCCTGTGTCCGACTCACCAGTCCCTTCCCCACTGTCCCCAACGAGAACGTCTAGTGTCCATCGTGGAAGTGCTTCTGCCGACGTGCTCGCACGCAAATGCGTCTGCGCCGTGGTCTTGGCGTCGGAGCAGCGGGGTCTCCATCCGGCCTCCGGCACGTCTGGGGTCCTGCACCTCCGTTGGCAGGGGAAGCCCGAGTCCTAACACTGGACCGAGAGCACCGGCCGTGACTGACCGGCTGTGACTGAGCGGCCTCCCTTGGGGTGGGGAGCCTCAGCGCAAGTTGGCCGGACTCGCGGGCGCAGGCCCAGGACACACGCCTCGGAACCGGAGCCTGCGGGCCCCCACGCTTCCCAGCGCGGCCCTGTTAACCAGGAGCCACTGACGCCGAACTCAGAGGTGGGGAAATGGCCGGTGGCTGGGGCCACAGCCAGAACCCCAAGGAGCCACAGTCCCCCCTCATGGGGGCCAGGAAGAAGGAAAAGGGATTTTTGAAAGAATTGCATTAAAATACAGTGAGACACCTCCCACACCCGGACCTGACGTCAGAACGCCAGGCGCTGGGGGAGGCAGAGACCCCGGCGCACTCTCCGGGACACACGGACCTCTGGAGACCAGGAGGTCAGTTCTTCCTGCTCCCTGCAGGGGCCGAGCCCTCCCCAGAGACCAGAATGCCGCCCGGCCTCCTCCAGAGAGGAGCCCTCTGCGCCAGGACCGGCCATGCTCGGAGCAGCTCCCTGTCAGGGGCCCTGAAATGTGGACAGGCCTCAGCGCGGGGACAGACAGCTGGGCTCTCGGCACTTGGACGCACCTCAGGCAACCGGCTCAGGGGGAGGAGGCCCTCCCAGACCGCAGGCTGACCTGGCACACGGGTCTCAAAGGATGGCAGCCCCGTCTGTGGGCCCGAGGGCCTGGGCACAGCCCTGACCGCACCATGGTGGACAGAGCTGCCCGCAGCCGAGCACGCCAGCCGGCAGGATGCGCGGACAGGGCGGGCTGCTCCCGGGCGTGGGGTGGACCGCGCCCGACAGCTCGGCCGTCCCGCGTTGCTGCTTCCGTCTGACACCAGCTCGTTTCCTCCACGCAGAAGCAGCAGAGTAAGCGAGTTGTTTCCAGCAGCACTCACCACCATGCAGCCCGGCGCCCGTCCCCCGGGTCCAGCAGATGACACCCGGGTGCCAGCGCCGCGGACATCTGACACCTCCCCGTTCCGGACGTCAGCAGAAACCCCAGACGGCGCTGCCCTCTTGGGACAAACCTGCGGCCCTGTGCTCTCGTGTCCGCCTCGGAGTCTCGTGGGCTCCGCGTCCCTCCATCCGCTGTGTCTGAGCCACCTCTGCTGCTCTTACTGACACTCATCATGATCATGGCCCCGAGGGGCAATGCAGGATGGCCGCCCACTTTAAATCATCCACTTAACGGCCTGTGCACAGGCCCTCTTCCCAATCGGGTAACAGCTATGGGGTGGCCATGTGGACATGCTTGTGTGGGGCCACGTTCGGCCCACAGGTGGGTGACACCATCGGCACCTTCTGTCTGCGGACCCCCAACAGGGCGGCCCCCGCCCGGAAGGAGCCTGGTGAACTCGGCCTGCCCTGCACCTGCCGCCCAGCGGCTCCGTCCAGCTTGGAGGCTCGCTGGCGGCCGGCGGTGGCGCCCGGGCTCCGGGTGGGATGCTGCCTGCTCTGGAGTTTCAGGAAGCCCCTCCCATGCCCAGGGTGGTCCTGCCACGTCTGTCGGAGCCGGAGGAGGAGGACGGGGAGCCGGGTTGGGACAGGGGTCCGTTGGTTGGTTGCCGTAAGCCGGAGAGGGTGCAGTCTGGGTGGGCGAGGGCCACCTGCTGCCTGCGGCCCCCCATGAGGGCTCAGAGCCGCCTCTCCACTCAACAAACCCCCACGTGAGGAAACTGCGACCACTCGGGGGAGTCCGCAGTCTTAATGACTCCAGAAGCTCGTTACTGCGCACTGACTGCCAGCTCCACTGTCTTCTGTGCGCGAGCAGCTGCGGCTGGTGGAGTGGGGTCGGCCTGGTGGGGGTTGCGGGGACCTGGGGAGCCCCAGAGCCAGCAGCACCCTGCTGCCATGGCGACCCGGCGCAGCCCCTCCCCTCACTGCGTCGTCTCCTGCATCTGCTGCCGGAGCAAAGGGGCTGCCCCACTGCAACCCCCACGGAGATGCGCCCCCGCCCACAGCCTCCTGGGCACTGCCCGCAGTCCCGGATTCCTACTGGACATGTCCTTTCTCACAGTCACACGGCACAAACAGGCTCCAAACCAGCCCGATTCACATCCCGACTCCACCTCCTACTACCCTGTGTGGCCCTGGGCCTCAGATGCTAAGTTTGGAAGTAGGGGTGAGGCCGCACCCCCTCTGTGGTCATAAGGGTAGACTGTGCACAGCATCGGAAGAGCATCTGCCACACAGTGGACACTGAGTAGATACTGGAGGTGGTGATGGTGGTGATGATGGTGGTG
>RJWH01009440.1:0-22668 GCA_004363575.1 Solenodon paradoxus | reverse complement strand
TTTCCCCCCCCCCCCCCCCCGAGGTTGAGAAAATATGAAGCACTATAGCAGACAGCCACTGGAGGTCACTATTATTTCAAAAAAGAATGTGTTCGATTTTTCAGAGAGAGCAGCCAGATTCTGCTGTAAAATCTCCAGTGAAATGATTGTTGTTATGCAACATTTTTACTGACTTCCCAGGCTTAAGCAATTACCGTTGCCGAGAGCTCCTGCTTCGTGTTTTTAGCGTAATGTTTAGCAAACATCCTGCTGAGCCCATGGAGGCATTTTTTTTGGGCGATTATGTTCCCTTATTTATAAGCACCATATCTTATTAATAATGTAAAATGGTGTCATCACTTTGTTAATAGAAAAGGTTCCTTTCTCAAAGTTCCCCCACCTCCTCCCCGTTCTTATGTTCCCAAGAAACATCTGTATTTCCGTTGGTTGTAGTTTGAGACATTTAGAATTCAAACTCTATTTACTTGGACCCTTCTTGCAATTCATTCCTATCTGACATTTCGTCATTCTTTTTGTTCTTCACATAGAGGGCCTGAGCTCCGGAATGACTTTATTCCAAATTACTGTTCTTCAAAATATCAATGGCTGGAAACATTCCATAAAGGGAGATTTTTTTTTTAATCTCAGTTCCATCCCTTGGAGACAGACTGCACACAATAGCCCCTCCTGGGAATTCAGGGCCTCGTTTGCACTTTAAACGGAGACACTTTCAATGATAAAGATATGGTAATACTTTGTTTAGCAAACTGCTTCCACCTCTTTTGACTAGAGGCCAATGCACTTCTATAAAGGACTAGACAAGGAGATATTGGGGCCTGTAGGTTCTGCAGTGGTCTTAGAACTTCTCAAGTCTGCTCTTGTGGTAGGGAAGAGACTACAGACAGTAAGTCAACAAATAAACATGACTGAGCCCGGCTAAAGCTTGGGTGTAGACACTGAAATTTGAATTTCATATGATTTTCATATGTCATGACACATGATTGACATTTTGGTCCCCCCTGCCCCCCCCTCCCCCGCCCCACTGCTCCAACCCCTCAACCAACCATTTGAAAACTGAAAAACTCACACAGTCCAGGTTTGGTGTGTAGCTGATAAGTCACCACCCATAGAGCCGGTGTGGACTGGCCCTGGTGGAAGGTGGAAGGTTTTTCTGGGCTCCGCGAGGAGAAAAAGTCAATTAGACCAAAAAGTCGAATAGCCAGGGCTTTATTGGGGTTTTGCACACCCGGGCGAAACTCCCAAGTCCGCAAAATGGGCCTGGGGAAGTCGCGGGCTGGGAAGTTGCACTTGAACAAAGGGGATCAGGCTCTTTAAGCAGAGGAATTTCGCGGGTTGCCTATGTGGCGATTGGGGATTGGCCCTGTAAATCCAGGTGTGGGGGTCGCATCCCTTATTCTGATGTCCTCCACCTTTTTCCTGGGCTTGGCCGCCGGGCATGCCCGCTGTCCCGTCTTTCTGAGCCAGCCTAACAGAAGACCCAGACGCCAACTCAGACCTTACCCTCAGTCCTCTCTCCTTAGTCTGTTTACTTTGCCCGTGATATCCATTACAGTCAAGGAATTATAAGAATACGTTTTGGAATAGAGGGGTCTACCTTTCGTGAATTGATTTTTCCAGTTCCCAGCAGGCTTCTTGCTGACTGCAGATATGAATAGGCAGCGAGAGATCAGCTAACAGCTACCTGGCCCTGCTGCTGCTTGGCTTAGAGCTGGTCTTCGTACCATGGGACCTGGGGAAGCTTTGGCCTGTTCTGTCCCACCTGGGTCAAGTCTGTCTCGAGTTGGTGTGCTCCTCTTTCTTATCTTCCCGTCCAGGTCTGACTTGATTGAACACTGAACCTCCAGATGGAGCCCACTTTGATGGGCATTTTGCTTTTTTTTGACATAGCTTCCTATACTCCACTGACTATATTTCTAGATTTAACTTTCAAGACGTTACTTCCTTAAATAAATGACCCAGGACATGCCTGGGGACTACTGAGGTACTTAGAGGTAATTAAAGATAAACCATGATTTTGCCTCAGTTTCTGGACAGATAGCGTTGTCTTCTCCCTTTACTAAGTTGGCAATTAATAATGATCTGGACCCTGATACTAAAGAGTAGGAGAGAAAATTATCCACCCTTCTACTAGTGTCTGAGACAGGCTTGTGATGGAAAGTACATGCGCGCTAAATGTGGGACAATCACAGGTGGAGAGTCCCCTCGACACCAACCTAGGGACACTCTGTTACTTATTTGCTCTTAGGAGAGTTTACATAAATATTAATATTTCTATGCTGCTGGAGGGAGACACAACCACACAAATATTAGTTGCAAGTCACACACAGGCTTTATTACTCACAAGTTCCTGATGCCCGAGTTCGGCTTAAAAGGGGCCCCAGGGCGATCTTCTCTGGAGCAGAGGCTGCAGCGATGAGTCCTGACTGGCAAAGAGCTGAGCGTCCGACGGGACACCGGTGAGCAGTGGCTTCCAGCCGCTCACCGTACAGAACGTCACAGGGTCTGCGTTGGGGTCCAGGCGACTGACACGTGTGAAGTGGGAGCCCCTCTTATAGCTTGAATCCACAGGCTATCAGTCGGGTACATTCGGGGTTCTGTTATCACATCTTAACATTCATTTTACATATCACACTTTAACAAACATTGAGGTGTCAGGACACTGCTGACGTCTTATCTATTACTCAGCATAGGTTTACTCTCTTCACTAAACACAAGCAAGTTTCCAAGCAAGTTTAAACACGCTTTTTCTGAGTTTGTAATAGTAGCGTAGTATTGCATCAGAATATTTCAAACAACTTCAAAATAATATTATAACAACTAGGCCCTCTGTGCCAGAGACTTTGAGTAGGGAAAGAAGGGCAGAAAGGCTCATAAGGATTTGATCACAACTGGTCCCATTGAAGCTCTTCTCCCTTGGGGAAAACAACATGAATCCCAGGAATAGAGTTTCAATATTTTTTTTTTTTTGAACTATAGTTTGGAAATAATAACAAACAAATCTGAGTAAAAGAACACGACCTTCTAGAATGGCACTTGAGAAATGTCAAATCAAAGCAGATCAAAATAACTGGAAGAGCTAGTCAAAAAATGTAGATAATCCTCTATTTGGGGATGTTGAGGTGGCAAACACTGGGGGCATAGATTTAATGGCAGCTTCAGGAATCCCAAGAACTCTCCATTTTGGAGTCTTCAGCTTTGAAAACTTTTCCCACACTTGACATTTCAGACATTGCCAAGCTCTATGGTTCGTTCTTAAATCTCAAACTCTTTTCAGCAGTTATGATAGCCAACAGTTGTGCGGATGTTCAACAGCCCTTGGTTGGATACTTCCCTGGTTTCTGAATGTTCTACAGCTTAGATTCTAGAACAGCAGACCAGAGGAGTAACGTCTGCGTCCTGGCGCCCTGTAAGAAATGCACATGGTCATGTCCCCACCAAGATCTGGAGCCCATCCAGCAACCCTGTTGTCACGAGGCCTCCAGAGGTTGCTGATACATGGGAGGACCCAAGAAACCACTCTCAGCCACTAGAGAGAGTATACTCTAAGATCAGGAAAAGGAAGAGATGGTCTGGACATTTATCATTGAGTTACTTGGCTGAGGAAAATCGAATGTTCTAAGAATAAGCAGTGAAAGAAAACCTACTGAAAAGACATGGCTGGAGGAGTTAGATATCTGAATTGAAGGGGAAATGCTGGGTGGTCTCTTCATGAATCTTTTCTCAATAATAAGTGAAAAAAACTAAAAGTATATAACTCTCTTTGCAATGAAAAAGAATAATTTTGTAAAAGCTTCAAATAATCTAAACATGTGCTGACTCATGGAAGAACATAAAATAGAGTTAATTTCACAATACCTATTTCTTACGTAATTTTTAAATGCTCCAGTTTTCTAAAGAATCAGGATAATTCATTTAGGAAGCAAAATACTCATATGTTGAGTAGATGGAAAAGGTCCAAAAAAAATCACAATTCACAAAAAAGTGTTAATGTTTCATTTTAAAAAAGAAAGTCTGGCGTGGGATTCATGTCAGGGCTCCAGTGAGCATGGAGAAATGTCAAGGTAAATTTTCCCTGAGACGCAGCAATATTCTCATCTTCCTTTGATTGACCTACTCAGGGCTGGATTTACTTTATCTCACTTATTAATCTCAGCTGACTCATTGTTTATTTTTCTACTCTTTTCACCTTCTAGATCTAACCTTTCTTTTATTCCAAGACTTGCTATTCATTTCTTTTTAACATTTACAAAGATAATTATAGTTTTGGAACTTTTACAAGAACTATTTAACTTCTCATAGTAATGAGTCATTTGACACATTTTTCTAATCTCTGTGACCTACAAGTTAGTTCATCACTTCCTAAAATCCTGTGATGCCCCAATTTCTCCTTTGTGCTACAGGCTGGAAATCCCAAGAAGATAAATAAGGGAGATGAAAGAATTTGTTCAGAAGAGCATTTCAGAAATAGGAATCCCAACATTAATATTTATTTTGCTTTAAACTCAACATGAATCTAGATTTAGGGCTGGTTCACTGCTCATATAATTAAGCTAATGTTACAGAAATATGGAATCATGAGTCTGCAAATGAAAAGAAATGGAGATACTGAATCAAATTTAGAGTTAATGAGCCTTTCCAGGCTTCATCGTGTTAAACAATATATTCCATTATTACAAATATTTGTAGCAGTTGTAAGTCAGATGATATGCAATACATTGATGAATGTACTTTGGACCAAGTAGCCTGTAATTTCTCAGTTCTGTTGAGGAGCTTTATCATACAGAAGACTTTTACTGCATGTCTTGGGGCACCTGTAGGTGATGTTTTATTGTGACATGAATCACCATATAATGCTCGAATAGCTGACGGTTGCCTTTAGATTATCGGAGCTGTCAAAATCCATTTTTACCCAACAGATTGAAAAACTAATAAAAGCTAACTCACTTAATTCACACTTGTTATTTTTATTATGTGGTGATTTAGTTCCTATTCTGCTTAAGAAACTAAAATCTATAAGGATTTTGTTATTGTTGTTTCAGCCAAGAAGTGTTTATTATCAAAGCAGACAAAAATGACTGATTAATTTTCCTAAGAGAAGGACATAACTTTTATTTTTATTTTGAAAATTGAATATCCATTATAATGGGAGTCTTGGGTAGACTTCTGTATAAGGCAGCTAAAATGGTAAATAGTCTCATTCTGGAAATGGCCACAGGAAGCAAATCGCAAATCACCTCATATGTCAACTGACTTTGGGGTGTTGCAAAGAATAATAGAACATTTGCTCTTGCTAGAAACCACTTGTCATGCAGGGGGACTGTCAAAAGGCCAGCAGCTTCTCCACTCAAGCTCCCTCAACCAGTTGGGAAAATTCACCCCATAGTGGTTGCCTCTGGGGAGGAATGTGAAATAAGACTTGAGGGTTTGTGTAAAAGATATGGAGCATCCAGGCTGATTTTAGTTCATAACACTTAATAATGAACATTGTGTACCACACCTTGTGCTAGAAGTTGGGAATACAATGGAGAATATTTCTTCTTTAAGAAAGCAGTTGGTGCACCCTGGGGGCCTAGCTGATAGATCCACCATGGTGTCAGCCACATGCATTCATTCCCAGGACCCAGGTTCACAGTCTGGGTTCAGGGGCTGGGTTGGGGTTAGTGGGGGAAAACCCAAGATGAACAACTGAAATAAGTAAAGTGCTTCCTCCTTCTCTCTCTTCCTGTCTGCTTGCCTTCATTCCTGTCTGAATCTTTCCTTTACAAACCAATCAGTCAATCAATCAATCAATAAGACAGCAATCTCAGTGTATCCTGGTGGCTCAAGTATTAAGTCTGTGTCTCTGACGTAGTCCACATAAAGCCCAAGGACCTCAGTTCAAGACCAGGACCAGTGTGGGGGTTGGGGAGTGGGTGGACAACCAAAATGAATGAATCAATGATTAAACAATTGCTTCTTCCTCCCCTTCTTTCCTTTCTGCTTGCCTACTTATGTTCACTCCTGCGTGCTTCCGTCTTCTTTAAAAAAGAAAAGAAAGCAGCAGAATCTTGAAGGAGACAAAAATGCAAAAATATCATTTAAATCCAGGCATGAAAATGTTTTTAAGTGCACACATTGTTTAGGAAGCAAGGAGAAAGATCTTCTAACACAAACCTGTAAAGACTGGATTGTTGGAGGGGCTTAGAAAGAAAGAGGAAGAGTCTTCTCTTTAGCCCATCCAGCCTGGTCTGGGGAGGCTAAGACCTTGCAGGCACCTAAGACATTGAAATAAATAGCAAACTGTCAACAGACTCTACTGCTTTTTACTGTTATGAAAACAATCCTTTTGCAGCTGCCTGCTGACGTCATCACCATAGTGCAGACACAAACAATGCTATTTGGAATGCATTTAGGATTGATTATGGTAATGACTATGATTGATCATGATTATGATTAGTGTGAAGGAATGAGTGTCAGCACAGAGCTCTGAGTAGAGGAAAGAAACACAACATAGCACGAAGTCAAACACGGCCCCAGGCCAGGAGCTCCTGAGGGCCACAAACCAGCGATGCCAAGTTCAATACAGTTCTTGATTCCTCTGTTCTTTCCTTTCCTCTTCTGTTAAACAACGTTTATCATGCAGGGTTGCTATAGAAATATGCAAGGTTAGACAGACTCCCATAAAGAAGGGTAATCACTCCCAAGAGGTATCTTGGTAGAAAAAGCACTGGAAAACATGAGAAGAGGTAGAGTTGAAATAACACGTCTGGTCCCTTTCCAGTATGGCAACAAAAGTTACTGAGGTTCTGATGGACTGAGCTATTGAAAGGCTCATTTTCAGACCATTGTGAATTGTCGTTTAATTGATAGTGAGGTCGGACCTGATTACAGTAAATATGAGTTGCCAGGATCTTAAATTAGTGAGACCAAGATAGCAAAGAATTTTAGAAGTATGCCAAGGGGGCGTCTTTTAGAACGGCTGATGGTGTTGCTCACAATGAAGGAAGAGGGGAGTGGAGACGGATCCAGATGAATGTTGATCAGACAAAAGAGGTCTCCCTTGTTTGTCTAAATATTTGGAGAAGGCAAAGATGAGTGGCCATATGGCATTCCCAAAATCAATCACCATCTGGGAAAAATCCTGAAGTCCGATGGCTGAGAGGGGTCCAACCAAGCACTAAGATTTTATAAGATTTATTGAGTGAGGACACAAATAGAACAGAAGCCCATGTGGAGGACATGTCTTCAACATCAGGGGAAGGGTGTGTGGATGAATAAGAGGCTGATGTGGATGCACAGGTTGGCAGGGAAAGGGAGAGAAAATTCCAATTCCCTCCAGTGAACCCGTTATAGAGATGGGAAAATCCAGTCTTGTGTGTTTGGACTCCATTCTGATATATTCTGGACCAAAGTCCATTTTTCAGCGAGGGTAGGAGTGTTTCCTAGGTGTCAGGATTACAGATGAGGTACATGGGCGTGGGGATGTGGCCTTGGTTTCCCCCACTCCTCTCCTCCCTGGTGACACAGCCTGGAGGGAACATTAACATTAGGACAGGAACTGTGGCAGGGGGCATTTGATTGTCCAGAAAGAGTAAACTCTCCTGGGAAGCCATTTTTAAGAGAACTCCCACACTCTAGATGCACACTCTGGCATCATCCTTCCTGGTATATTAGTTGTCATACTCGGTGCTCATTCTGTCTTCTCTGGCAGAAGACAATTAATGGGGCAGAATAAATACAGCACCCTGGTTCTCATCATGTTAGGTGTCTGCTCATCTAATTGATCCCCTGTGGGCCTTTGGGGTGTTCACTGACAATGCCCACAGAGCCAAGGGCTTTCGTGTGTTTGCTTTGGTTACTGGATGTTCCATTTGCCATAAAGCACCTCAGACAGGCGATGAGTCTGTAAAACAATCGGTATAATAGCCAGTGTTGTCTTTAAAGTTTGGGAGAAATGACCCTTTACACTTTTCAAAGGAAATGGCAGTGTGTAGTCCCCAGATACCTGTAGAGGTCACACATCTGCTCATTTGATTATAAGGAAGTACACTAAACATCTTTAAAATTTCTAAAATGTGTATAAAATGGAAAAGAAGTACTTAAGAAGTTTGTAGAAATTCTTTTTGGTGGGGGCCGGAGCAGGATTTCTTTCTTTGAGGAGGATTAGGGCTGAACCTTATAATATTTTCTCAGTATCTGGGGTGGGCAGGGGGAGGGAGGAGGAGAGAGCGGGGGGGGGGGAGAGAGAGAGAGAGAGAGAAAGAAGAAAAAGGAGGAGGAGGGGAGGGAGGGAGGAAGAAGAAATGCACTCACGTAGGCTTGAAGGCATGCACACAGGAACATGCTATTTTCTCTAGAGCCGAATTAACAAAGGTACCAAATTGGAGACTTTCCGTCTGATTTGAAGTTCCAAAGCTGTATCAAGGCTAAAAATGAGCATTTTCTGACTGAGTAGTAAAAAGAATAATCTTTGTGCTTTGGATTCAAAGAAGTCAGTTTTCTCTTACATTTATTTCATTTTTTTCTATGTAAGACACATGTCAGAAAGAACACTCTGGGGAAATTTTAGGGCAGAAAAGCAGGGGCCAGCTGAGAGTCCACTTGTCATTCACTTACATCTTTAGCTTAAAGAAGGCACGTGCCTTGGGGCCGATGGGGGAGGAGGAGCAGGTCGCAAGAGAGAGTAGCTGACAAAGCTCCAAGCTGACAAGGGTCAGAGATGGGGTTCATGGGGTGCTAAGTTAGGTTTTATTGTCCAGGTTCAAATGGTCTCAAGTTCAACGAGGCCTTGTTGCCGCCTAAGATTCCCTGCAGAGTTGAGCCTTCCTGCTGGGATAACTGGTCCCTCTTCTCACTTAGGTAGATGTGAGCTGTTAGACTAGAGACAATTTGAGAAACTGAGGAAACGGTGACCGTGGCGTGGGCACAGAAAACCAGGTGGATAGGAGACAGAAAAGAAGCTGCCGGGGTTCAGGAATATCAAAAGGGGGCTTGAGAACAGAGAAGTTTGAAATGGCTGAGAATGTCGCCAAACCCCCAGGGGGGTGCTTTGAGCCAGCAGGCCAGGGTGCTTGAAACTCCACCTCCAGGAGAAACTGAGGCCACTGTTGGGATCTCTTCCAAATGTACTTTCCTGCTGCCTGTTAGACTCGTGCTTACCTTTACTTTTCTGTGTGGAGTTTTGAAATCTTTCACTCACCAAGCCAAGCACGGAGGCTTATTCATGCGTGCCGGGTGACACGGCTTCTCACCTCACAACGCTGACATTCTGTCCTGATGATTTTCCAGGACCAAGTTCAGTGCTGCTTTCTCCAGGAAATCTTACTTGATTTCTAAACTAGGATCCTCTGATTTTTCTCTGAGTATCTTGTTCCTTCCCTTCAGAGAAGATACATTTAGAAAAGTATGTATAAAAATATAGTATAAAATTACATACTCTGATCTCTTATTTGTTCAAAGTTTTCCCTCCCACATGGGACCATTTGCTCCAGCTGGGCAGAGCCCTGTCCTGGGATGGAGGACAGCCAGTCAATGTCTCCCGATGACCACATCAGTCCAGATTGCCTCCTTTTCTCCTACTGGAATTGGAGTATTTCTCTGTCTCATTTCGAATTAATCTTCCATCGCTTTCCTGTCCTACCACTGTAGGTTGCAAACTTCCTAGTTCTCCTTCCTTGCCCAGGGGATTTAATATTTAAAGGAGATCAACAGAGATTTGTTTTGTAAAGAAAAGTCATTTGATTGTAGAAATAGTCCAGATTCTTTCAAATGTTCAGCTTTCTCACAAATAGTCCTTGTTTAGGGGGTTTTCACTGCTGGGGTGGGGGTCCTTTCACAGCAGCTTAACCACCCTCATTTCTCAGTGAAGGACACTTTCACTTCTACTGCCCGCACCACTCTGGTTCGTGAGGTTTGGGAAGATGTGCCGTCTACATGCTCGGGGCAGCCATTGGCGGTGACTTGGTCCTGAGGGGACAAAGTGCTCCAGCGGCCGTCCGCCCTCAGGTGACTCAGAGGCCCAGGGAAGACGAGGCTGACTAACGAGTCCTCCTCACTCTCCAGAGCCAGGAGTCTTAGTCAATGAAGAACCGTAGATGCGATGGTCATCCCAAAAGACTGTCACACAGCCGCGGTGTGCAGGAGGCTGGGCCACCTAGGTTTGTGTAGTCCCTCTGATGTTCACATGGGGACAAAACTGCCTAAGGACACATTTCTCAGAACGTGGCCCTGATGTAATAACAAATGACTATATTTAGTAGACTAAGCCTATCAACAGAATACGTGCTGTTTTCAAAAGATTCTATGAGTTTTTTCATCTTTAAATGGTCTCCCCTTCCCACAGTGCTGTTTCCACCTTTTCTATAGACTTTTCCCAGGTACTATAACTTCTGGAGTCATAACTGTAGGCATTTCTACCAAGTTGCAGTAGATTTGTTATTTAAATGAAGGCACACCTGTAATTTCATGATTTGGGAGATTCAAGCAAAGCATTATGGTGAACTCTGCATTAATTATTTTTTGAAACGATAACGTGAGTGACAAGCTCCCTTTAATATCAGCCTTTCTGAAGTATACAGTTTAATCAAAATCTGTCCAGGTTAGAAAGGGTTCATAAACTAGTTACTCACCACTCGATCACAGTCTCTTGGGTTTATTCACCAACTCTTAACACACACTCTGTCATCAAACTCCGACTTATAGTATCTTAATCCCCTGGGTACTCTGGGAGGGCAAATGGATTCATACTTCATTTCAACAAGACTAAGAAGAGAAAGTGAACAAATGTTCTTGGTAATTTATTGGTTATTCAGTATGTGATGTTATAAAGTTACCTAATGCTCTAACCTTTCACATGAAAGAAGGAAAATAGAATCTGTATAGTCTTCCTATAAATGTGATTAGGTGCAGAAATTGATTGACAGCAGCTGTTTCAATGTTTTCATCTGTACATAATTAATAATAAATGCATTTTGCAAGTCAAACAATTTTTTTGAGGAAATTCATTCGTTTGATGGTCTTGATTTGACCTCTTTGAAAATACCCTGCAGCTCTGCTTTTTGTTTGTGTCTCTGATTGGGCACGGGAGATCATTCATGCAGA
Source organism: Solenodon paradoxus (assembly GCA_004363575.1). NCBI lineage: Eukaryota > Metazoa > Chordata > Mammalia > Eulipotyphla > Solenodontidae > Solenodon > Solenodon paradoxus. Next base: position 11,589 of record RJWH01009440.1, on the reverse strand, counting down.
GAAATTCTTACTCAAGGACACTTTGTCATTTGCATAGAAATGTTCTAAATTTTTTTTGCTGTCATCAAATGTCCATGCGACATCATCAACAAATATGAGGACTGTACTCATCCAGAGTGCAGTGTTTAAGTAAAATATACAGAAAAGTTAATTTGACATATTTAGTGGTGTGTATAATTATTATTGTGCTGTATGGTAACTGGGCGTAACTGGCAAGCTTCTCATGCAACACAACGGAAAAAATGTATTTCTGCAGACAGACCCAGAGTTTGTAATCAGGAGTGGGAAGAAGTGGAAAATGAGAGAAATTACAATAAGAATGTAGTTTGTGGAATTCCTCTTCCCTTATCAGAGGGAGACCTATTCTTTCTTGGCTCTGCCACATCTGACTTTAAGGAAAGGGCACCTCAAGGTCATTCCTATATTGATTTTCAAATATTAAATAGACTTGTATGTCAATCTATACTGGAACTTCTTAAGCCCTTAAAGAAGGGTCTCCCATGTTGATTGTTTAAGAAACACTAAGGTGTCTGATACTGTCCATAGCACAATAGGAAAAGAAACATTTCCCACATTGACTAAGACTTGGCATAAGATCCCAAGAAGCAGTGGCCCTTTGTAGTCACAAACCTGGAAGTGAGAACATTTGTTACATAATTTAAAAGGGCAGTGGTTGCTCGTTGGATTAGGAAAAGCACTTCGTAAGCTTAGGTGGTTGTGGTGGTAGATGTCCTCATCTCTCTCTCCGTAGAGATTGTGGGCAGAATTCTGGGATTGCCCCCCAAAGATTCCTGTCCCCTAAAATACATACCTTGCTTGTATAATCTCCTGGCCTTGACGGAGGGTGAAACCTGGGAATATAGCAGGACATCACTCTTGTGATTAGGTGCTCTTATAAGGCAAAGAAGAAGACATTTTTTAATGTAATTAAGGTCCCTAATCAGTTGACTTTGAGTTACTCTGAAGAGGTTCTTCTGGAGGGCCCTGTCCTTACCTGATGAGACCTAAAAGGGAGATTCTCTCAGTGGTTTCAAAGAAGTGGTCCTGCTGTGTTTTGAGACAGCCTCCTCCTTAGGACCTGAGCTGCCGCTGGGAGCTGAAAGCAGCACTAGTACAGCTGAAAAAGACTAAATTTTGCCAACGATTTAAATGAGCCGGGCTAAGATCCTTGAGCTGCTCGAGAGAACAAACCTCAAGAGATCTGAAGTGCAACGCTGTGAGGCCTTGAGGAGGAGATCCAGTTAAGCTGTGCCAGGTCGTAAGTCTGTTATCTATTGCATGTGTCTCAGCCTTTAGTGACGCTTAACAAAGACAAATGTAGACACACACATCGCATCGCCTGCCGCTCCTCCGTCAAGTCCCTTCTTCTACTGCAATCCCTTGTTGCTTAAAGAAGTTAATTTTTAATTCTCCTTTCTCTTCTCCCAGGAACTTCCTGCTCTTGGGCCACGATGGGAGGACTTTGGGCTCCCTCATTGGGTTCCTTTGGTTATAATGGTGGCAGAGAAAAATGAGTTGGCTAACAAAGAAGTCTAAACTGAAAGTTCTTTAAAAATAATGTACCGAGCATGCCCTAGCGGCATAGTGGTTAGGTTCACCGCCTCTGGCTGAGCTCAGTCCACATACATCCCAAGGACCCGGGTTCATGCCCCGGGGCTGGGGATAAAACACTCAGATCCTCCAAAAGTGACTGGGTAAGCTTGGAGACTAGTCACGCCCCTGTCTAGGGACAGATCTTAGACTCAAAGACACCTGTGCTTTTTCAACACAGGCCCTTCAGGGACACAAGCCACGTTGGCAGGTTGAGCTTCCTTTGAGCAAAGAGCAATCTCAGGGGATCTTGCTAAGCTAGAGGTGAGACATTTCCCTAGTTTATCGAGAGCAGTCTTTATGGGATATCAACTCCAAATCCAAATTCATTTCCATGTTCTCTTTGGCCTTGGCTCAATGACCCAGAAGGGCAAAGGGTGACAGCCAAGTTGAACTGTCAGGACCAGAGTGCCTTCACTTTCTGTCTTTGAAGACTTCTCAAGCAACCTTTCTTCATATTTATCAGCAACGGCTGCACCTTCTCACCTAAGTATAAATCTGGAGTCTGCTCTCTTTCTCCAAAGCAAAACTTTTAAAATATGTCCTGGGCCTGATTTGCTGGAATAAGGCTTCCTGCTCCTGAAGGAGCTCAAGCCCTTCAAAGAGAAATGACCTTACTTCCCCTCCCCTCCTCCTCTCTTTAATCTCCTAATTGTGTAAATATTTCTTCATTGTCTTGGCATCACATGATCCAGCTTTCAAATTCTGCCCTGGTGCTTGTCCCTGTCAGCAGTAGAGGTCTGTCCTCACACAAACACCTAAGGCTCCCAGTCGGGCTCCTTTCTGAAGCAAGTTCGCCGAATTTTTTATTTTCACTCTAATGTGGAAAGAAAATATATTCTATTTAATTTGTCAATAAATGCTGTGTTTCTTCAAAATCCTAAACTTTGATGTTATCATCTGCGTGGCCTTTTAAATAGAACTCACATTGAAAATATATTATGGATAAAATTGTGTATTTCTTGTTTAAACAAGGCTCCTGTGCAAGAGGGCATTTGTATATTCAGAGGGGTGGTTGGGCAATGGAGGTGAGAGGTGTGTTTGACTCCATATAGTACTTTATAAATAAATAAAATAGCAATAAATACAATACTTACAACACATATATAAGAGTATGTGTTGATATGTGATATCTCCATTCTTTCATTTACCCTCCTATTCACCCATCCATCCATGCATCCATCCATCCATGCATCCATCCATCCACGCATCCATGCATCCATCCATGCATCCATCCATCTATCCACTCACGTATACAATGTTTTACATTGTTTGTAAGCACTTATAGAACATCTCGGTGAGGGATACTCTATGAGCTCGTGCCCCCTGCGGTTGACAGCTCCATCTCTGGGTACTCTACAGGTGTGTGCTCTTACAGCCTAAGTTGGTGTGTCCGGGCCTGTTGTCTGCTCAGCTTGTTCAGGATCTGGTCCTCTTTCCTGCTGCCTTGGTCCCACGTTGCTCCCACTGGCTTTGTAGACTGCTGCCTCCCATCTGCCTCTATCCCCCTCCCCAGATCCCTATGAACCAGACGGAGCATGAATCGTGCTGTTTCTCCCTTTCCTGGCCAAGATTTCCACAACATCAAAGCCGCTTCCTCTCCAAAGGCATTTTAGGGAGCTGAACCCTAAAAGCTCCGTTCTTAGCTTGATGAAGGGTTTACAAAATCCTAACTTCCTTCCTGCTTATGCCTCCCTGCAGAAAATCCTATTTTGAATATTGGGAAATAGAAATTAATTCTTTAATTTTCTCTCTATGCCTAATGTAATAATCTTAATGTCTTCTCCCCACTCCCAGCAGGCAGTGGGACGCCTCAGGCCAACGAGAGGGAAAGTCAAGTACCCAGAAACAAGAGAGGAAAGCACAGGAATGTTCTTCCAGCTGTTACTAAGTACACTGTGTGTTCAGAGGGAGCTAAAGGGAGCAGTCTCACCTTCCTGGAGGTTATTGCTTGGTGAGAGAGGCAGGAATTCTACAATAGACGTATATAATGCTAGTTTGGGGTCAGTGCTGTGAGGACATCAGCTGGGTAGCAGCGCAGGGAAACCAAGGTTAGAATGGACCTCAGGAAATCCCCCTCTGAGAAAGTAACAGAGACCTGAAGGTGAAGAGATGTTGGATCAGGCAAAGTATAGGAGGAAGAATACTCTGGGTCGAAGGTGAGAGTGGGGAGGGAGTAGTAACCTCCTTCTCATTTCATGCAGGGACAAGCCAATGTCCTCCCAATACCTGTAGTATTCTGCCATGTTTATTTCCCCAGGACCTTTGCTGACAAATGCTCTGGTGTCCCTCGGTCTCGTGACCTCATCCCCTATGTCTTTCCTTCCTCTCCATTCCTTCTGGAATAGCCACTCTTGCCAAGACCCCTTACTGTTCCTTGAACTTTCCAGGCAAATTCCAATCCCAGAACCTCTGCAATGGCCATTTGGTTGGACTGAGCTTCTGCTGGGTAGCCATGGGGGTCACTTCTCTGTTCTCACTAAGAATGCCCTTCTCCATAACACTGGCTTTGCCTACCTGATCTAAAATGTCTGTCCTCCTGCTCTGACATCCATGTCACCCTTCCCTGCTTTCACTTTTCTTCTTAGCACTTCCCATCCTCTAATGAACTGTATGTTTTATTCATGTATCTTCTCACTGTCTGTCCTTCATGTAATGCGATACCAGCGGTGCAAGCAGGGTTTTTGTCTGCTGTGCTTGGTACAGAAGCTGAGTAGTTAGAATAGTGCCTGGCACTCAGGAAGCATTGCTTGGCTATGGGAAGGAAGAGATTCTCTCAGTGACTAGGTGATTTGAGTCTGAAGAATGAGACAGGCTCAGCCATGAGAGAAAGCAGCAACTTCATGGGGGTAGCTTCCACAAAGGAATCCTTGACACTGGAGCTTGTGTACAGGGCTTCGCCAAGAGAATTCCCTTCTAACTAAAGGTTCTTCTCATCCCACCCACACCCTTAACTTGACTAAGTAAAAGATGAATGCAAGAGTCTTGTCCCAGGATCCCAGGAATAGGCCTCAGTGCCTTTGCTCTTTGGTAAAGATTAAAATAGAATGATTTCTCTTGCGAGTAAGGGGAAGAATGAGTCACAAGTTACCTGGAAGAGGGCAGTCAGTGGTCACCCGCCTAAGATGGCGCCATTGAAAATGAAATGCGGTTATTCTGTTTCATACTGAGTGTTCCATAGTGTTTGTTGAATGAATAAGTGAGTGGTTGACAGATCCATTTGGTGTTTCTTGATGCACTTAGCTTGTTTTCTTCACTTGTCCACGGGGCTTGCTCACCCAGAAGTGGAATTGCTGGATTATTCTGGATAATGCAGGATCGTTCTGATTTTAAGGTTTTTTTTGAGGAACTCCCATACTGTTTTCCAAAGTGTCTGCATTAACTTATTTCCCCAGCAACACTGAACAAAGCTTTTTTTCTTTACTCTTCCTGATACTTGTTTCTGGTCTTTTTGATATAAGCTGTTCTCACAGGTATAGGTGCTATTTCATTGTGGTTTTGAGATACATTCTTCTAGTGATGAGTGCCGTGGTCCAGCCGCAGCAGGATCCAGGGGTCCCGAAGGTGGGTAAGGCGTCGGCGAGTGGGAGACAAAGAGACTCAGACTCGAGGCAGAGTGAATCTTTGTTCCGTCCTTATTGCAAGCAAGCAGGTTTTTTATACTTTCTTTTTGCAGTTTTTAGTCTTAAGATTACGTAAACTGAAAGCACAGACCCGCATAGTGTTTTTGTTTCTTAAGTAAATGAATTACCTGACCTTTTTGATGGGATCTTGCTTAAGGCAAGGTGTGAGACAAAAGAGAATTCTACAGACTTGTGAAAGGTTAGAAAGTTATTATCAAATTCCTAAATGCATACCAAGCTGAATTGAATCTGGCAGGCCCTTTTGAAATCTAGCAAGTTCTTGCTGCCCAGTTTTTGTGTTGGTCCTATTTTTATGAACCTTTATAAGCTGTTCTAATAGTTTTACTTTTCGTCCCCTGTTGTGTATTCTGATTCCATTTTCGTCATAGGCACCTGTACATGGTAATGGGGGAGCAGGCAGTCGTCCTGCATTATTTTTTCCTCTTGGTGGGTATCATAATTTTCCTTTAATCTTATAAACTATTGTAAGGTGAGGACAATGCTGTGGGAGGGGATCGGAATAGTTTTTCTTTGTTTTTAGATATAACCTACATCATTAATGGGCCAACTGTGTAAAGGAGTGGAGGCTAAAATAATTTCCCTTGCTATATAGTTGATTTACTATATCTCCCAGAGGCAGTTGGGGATATTTTCTGAGTCAATTTCTTGGGTAATTTATAAGTATATTGTTAGCCTTGCATAGAGGCAATGGCATAGGTGAGTTTAGTTTTTTCAGTATCACTTTGCCTTGTTGTAATAGTCCCATTTTTCAGAGAAATTCCCAGTCCCTCTCCCAGTAGGGAATTCGTTATTTTCATTATTATTTTAAATTAATCCCACATATATGAATAAGCCAATACAGCAAGTCATGATTCCACAAATCATGATTCCCAGGAAAGCTCAGTTAGAGGCACCACGTCCTGTTCCATGAAGAAGTCTTCTTTGAAGCCCTTCTTCTTCCCAGCTATTGACTTTGTCATTTAGCCAGGCTGGACATGGACGTGGCAGATGAGGAACATTCTTCGTTCACACTTTTTTCATATTTTTCATGATTATTTGCAGAGTACTGACTACGTGCCCAGCACTGTTCTGGGCACTGGGGATATGGTGACGGGGAAGGTACTCTCCCTATCTTCGTGGAGCTTAGATGTGACACAAATTTTCTTCCAGAGATGCTGTCCTGTGACAGACATGTCACCCCTGACCCTCCTCCGCCTCCACCAGCCAGAAGGTGGTGGCCACAGCAGGAGAGCCTGGAAGGTATCCCACCACTGAAGTCCCCCAACATGGCCCAGCCCAGCAGGGTTTCGGGCAAGAAACGGTAGCTGAGCCTGCTGGCAGACCTTCCAGAAGCATGTGGAGGCGCCGGGGCAGCGCCTCCCGGAAGTATCATTCTGCTGAGAAGAGTCAGTAAGATGGATCCCCTAGTTGTGGAGAAATACAAGCTGGCTGTCTAGCTCCCCACGGCTGTTCAGCTTTCTCATTTCATGAGAAGGAGGGTTACTTTATTCTAAATTTATTCTTAGATGAATTAGAATGGCCACAGAGGAAGAATGGCTACATCTGTGTGGGCCATAAAAAGCAGTGAAGCGTTGTCATTCAGCGCCCATAAGCACACGGATTTTCAGAACTTGATTGGTCGCATTAGGATGTGCCATTTGGAACATACGTATTATACTTCCAGGGGGGCAAATGCCTACAGAAATTTAACTGGAAAAGCTGAGAGGCCCTCTCCGCCGGCACCAGCGCCTTTCTGGAGGGGAGTCTGAGGTGCTTGACAATGAGCACAATTAAAACTGGGGACACACTGTTATGCACTTCAAGGCATTGAAAGGTAGCAAAAAGGATTCCGGGGAGGATTAATTTTTATTAGCAGATTAGGGTTGATAAAAAAAGGATTAGAAACTTTAGTATATATAAATATATATATATATATATATCCTGCTAATACAATTAATATACATTATATAATTAATTATAATATATAATATACTATATAATATAATAATATATATATATATATACACACCATGTGAGTGGCAGTTATGGTTTTCAGACATTGCATTTTAATGAATATACAGAATTCTCACATCTAACCAAATCTTAGCAGCCAATACCATGTCCATATCTTAGAATGTGTAAAGCATTTAGAACAGTGCAGTGCATAAAGAAGGACTGAGGCATATTGGGAACCAGCATGTAAGCTAGATACATACTAAAAAGAAATATGAAATATAGAACTAAAATACACTTTCCCTATGCATCCCCTTTACACACACACACACACACACACACACACACACACACACGCCTGGGCCCAAGCATAGACCCTTCAAAAACAGAGGAGGCTCCGTTACAGGTACCAGGAAAAACACGGCCCTCTCTCGGGGGATCCTGATGGGAGTCCTGCTGGAGCATCTGCCTCTTTAAATAAACCGGCAGGCCCTGAGGAGCCTGAGGCTGGATTATGTAAAAGGCCCTGCAAAGCCTCCAGGCGCCCTCTCTGGCGACTTCCCAGGTTATTTTCCATCTGCCAATAGCGCCACTCCTTGAGCTTGATGTGACTAGATCATCTTCTCACATATGAATTTACGTGACTTTTGCCTCATCATTGCTGGCCCACTGCCTGCCAACCTGCCCCTCTCTTTCTTCCTCCTCCACCCCATCAATCTGACAACGCTCCCGCTCCCTCTGCGCTCCAGTGACCACGGGGGATGCAGTTAGGAGGGCAAGCACTAGAAATCAGCAAAATGCCCTACTTTGCTTTCCTCAAGTTCTAAGAGGGTTTTAAAGTTGTTTGAAAGGATAGGTGGGCACACCCTGGTGGAGCAGTGTTTGGGTCAGATGCTTCCCGAGTAGCTCAGTTCAAGTATATCTCAAGCACCGGGCTCACATCCTGGGTCAGAGGGAGCAACTAACTGATATTATATAAATGGAGTGCTTCTTCTTCCTCTCTCTTGCTGACCTTCTACTCACTTTCACTCTGCCTTCCAAAGGAAACCTTCACCTGTCCTTAAAAAAAACACAGAAAGGTTAGGTGGCTTTGTGGGGTCAAGACGGATTAGAAGAAACACCCGTGGGGAAGAATTCCCTGCAGATTGTGAAAAGATCTTGTTGGATTGTGACAGCGTTGCAATCTGATCATTTTGCTAGTGAAAGTCGCCTTAGCATCGTTCCCTGACAAAGTCCCAGACACATGACAGGAGAAGACAGGCTGCCCAGCAAGTGGGGAAGCTGGAGTCATACGTACCTCAGCAACCGTTTCCAGATGCAAAGCTCAGCTGGGAAGCGACAAAGAGCCAGCAGCAAGCAGGCATGTGGTCCAAGAATATGGGATTCACTAAGAATCTGTGTGCACAGAAGGCCGAAATCCAGGCTGCCCCTCCCTCTGCCCTGGAGATTCAGAAAGCTCTGGAACAATAGCAGAATGTTTTTACTGTGTGTGGAGAGGCTCCAAGAAAGGACAGGCCCAGTTTACCACCTGCCTGGTGGGATGACTTCATGGAGCCAAAATAGAGAGGCAGATTGCTTCTGGAAGATGCTTGTCCTCACCTCTGTCCTGTAGCAAAACGTGGTCCCCTGATGGGCTGCGTTTCCTCCATTTGACGAGACCTCTTGGAACCAAGTGGTCCTACAGCAAAGAGGGGTGGACCCAAGATCAAATTAAACCCGCAGACACTTGCTTTTAGGACTTTGATTTCTTGAGCTGAATAGTCAGGTGTCAAGAATGGTTGAGCTGGCGGACCCACCTCTGTAGTCATCAGTTCCAGATTTCTCATCCTCAGAGCTGCCCTGGCGATCTTCTTGGCGAGTTTGATTCCCCAGGTTTCCTTGGAATCTGCTTCATGTACTTCCAGGACATTCTTCTCCAAGTGAGAAGGTCTTCTGATAAAAAACACAAAACTAGAACAAATGGGCATTTTCTGCTGGAACATCTGAAAATAGCAGTTTTAGTAACAGACGGTCCCACTGCACGTGGCTTTGGATTAAGGAGCTCGTGATCATCGTGGCTGTACTTGGCCCTAACTTGTTGCCAAGATGATGCATATCATCATCGCCATTAGCTACAGACACTGACTCTTCTGGTAAGAAGAGACCCACTCTTTTCCCGTCTCTGCCCAGGTGACAGGTTCCTTCAATTCCCTGTCTCCCAGAATCTCCCAATAGGAAGGACGACCAGAGAGGTGTCCCATTGACACAAAATTTCCCCCGTCAGTTGGAGACGATCCACCCACCTGTGTGGACACAAGATGAGCTTTGTGTCCTCAATGCCCAGTTTTCAGGACATTAACAAGAACTGATTTTGTTCTGATCAATGACTGACATCCTAAAGACAAAGTGTTTTAATACATTTTCTTTCACCTTTTTGTGTCGGTTTCATTTTACCTGAGCTGTAGCTTTCGTTCACTGTGTTAAGTGCCACGTGAAAGTTTTCATTTGTATTCGAAGCTATTTATCTCAAAATATGACTGAATTGACAATGGAATCCAAATTTTAATATCTCCATTTGTTTTCTGTCACAAATTTAATTTGAATACATGTCTGGGTTGTGTTAAATAATTCAATATTGAATGTCATTTTATACATGTTAGATCTGCAGCTTCTTGATTTTGAGTACTTCTATTTCCTCCTGTTTTGCAATTTAATACCTTAATATTTTGATACAATTATAAGAGAAAATAAAGAGTAAAAGATTTTGAATGCAATCCTTTGAAATTATTTATTATCTCATATTTGTAACTTGTAGGACAAACCATATTCAGAATAACAATGAAAATTAAGCTAAAAGTTTCTTGTAGTTTTTCCTAAACTTAATTGTATCAAATATTTTGTGAATTTGTATTTTCTAAAGTGAGGTGATCAAATATTAAGTAAAAATCAAAATGATCAGAGTGCCCAGATAGTAAGTACTTAATTGAATATGTATTGAATAAGTGAACAAGATTTGTCTTTATTCACTAGAAACTATCTACAGGGTATTAGGCTCCGCTTCTTTGTCCCTTTTCACACATCATGAAGGACTCATAGCTTTTCCAGTGATATTTGCTTCCATTGTGTTCAGACAGAAAAGCTCTCCACTCTGAAGTGTGCACAGGAGGTGAGATTCATTTATCACATAGTCTTGCTGCGCACCTAAGATGTGCTGGACACGGAACTAACAAATCAACACACCCTCTCTGTTTCCTATAGTTTGAGGGAATTGAGAAAACAGACGAGTTGAGAAATACTCTTAAGCATGGTTAGCGGTCATTTCAAGGGTTATGAACGAACAAATAAATGTGCATCTGAAAGGCTTCTGGAGTTAGGAAAGGACTCCTAGTAGAAGATCTCAGAGATTTTAAATCTGTATCCGAAAGTCAGTAAAAGTTTAAGGCTAAGAACATTTCAAGCGTATTAGTTAAATATTCAAATTAATAGATTTATTATTTTTAAATTAGTATTTCAAGGGGAGGCAATACTTTTATTTAAAACATTTCAAATATTTTTGAAATTTTGTATGAAAATGCTTTCAAAATCAGCTTGTTGTGTTTGCACAAAAATATTCACATTACTTATAACAGTATATCAAGCTTTATTTCTGCAGTCGAATGTGTTAGTATCAACCTTTGTTTTAACAAAAGAACATTATGAATGAAAGTTTTTAAGTATATAGTAATAGAAAATAATTTCAAAAGTATATAGGAATCAAACCAATACCAAATGAATAAACAATAATATTTTATTCTGCAACTGCAAACTCTTCCATGCAGTGAATACTTGCTGAGAGAATATAGTGGCAATAAATCCTTCAAACAAGAGTATGCTGTTTGGCATACATTAAAATATAGACTTCATGTTCTTTTTGGAACTGTCAAAAGATCTATTTCCCATGTTATCTTATACATTTTCACTCTATGGCTACTCAATTGTATCTGTCTCGGTAGTATTTTACTTTTAAAGATTGTAGTATATTTGTATACACAAAAATATGTGCTTATAATGCATATGGACCCCTATGATCCTATGTGTTTGACTGAGAACTAATTATGTCCTCGTCAACATTTCCTCCTCCTTCAGCTTTTGAATATACAATGAACACCTCAACGGAATTTGCTGGAGTCCCCAAAGATACCAGGTCTGGAAAAATTGCTCTCAACCCTCCTGAAATTGTCAGGATCTTGTTTTCACGTATTTGAAAATTAGCTTGGGAAACCCTTCAAGGGAGACATACTTGTTTATTGATTTGCTTTTGACAGTAATGCTGCTTAGGTTCTGAAGTGGGTAGAGAAAAAGCCACTGAAAAGGAAAGGTATGGCTTTAGTTTGATCAACTACCACCACCACCATCACCACCACCATCAGCACCACCACCATCACCACCACCACCACCACCACCA
>RJWH01009439.1:0-13623 GCA_004363575.1 Solenodon paradoxus | reverse complement strand
GCTTGTTAATATTCCAGGTGTGAGGCCTGAAGCAAACCCCTCCAAGTATCTGTCTTGTAATAACACCCAGCTGGCAATAAACGCCGCCAGGCGTCCTCGGCTGGAGGGAGAAGACACGACGGATAAACACACATGAGTGATAGGACGAGCGTAAATAAATACAAAAAATTAACAGTTTCCATTAAAGTAGCCTGGAATCACCTGAGTCAAAACTGACTGGGCTTCTCACAAAGATCTTAGGCAAAAAAATAAAAACAAAAACAAGAAAACCCAACCATCTATGATGTTTCCTTATTTATTTATTTGTAATTTGTAATTGGCCATGTTGGCAATAGAGGGAGGGGGAAAACAAAGTCCAGAGGTAAGTGTACTTAAGCATCTCTATGCAAACGAAGGTGTTTGGGAAATGAACAGGATATACCAGAACTGGTAGGAAATGATGGTGATTAGGACCTAATGGGTAGAAGTGAAGTCTTGTGGGATGGCTCTCGTAATGGGAACATCAACCTTGATGGATGCGATCTATACGGGAAGGAGAGCAAGGGGAGGGAAGGTGGAGGGTGGCTGAGCAGACCTGACACAGGGGGTGGGGCGGGGGACACACGATTTGGCCACGCCAAAGAGAATGTGGGCATTTGGGGCGAGGCTATGCAGAAAAGCAGGCTGCAGGAGAAAGAGGCCACCCGCACGGACAGCACACACAACTGAGAAAAATGCATGCTGACCCCAGGCCGCGCACACCAGGGACTCGAGTTCCCAGCCCGTGTGGTGCCGCGCTCTTCTGCCCACAGCGTCTGGAGGGTCTCTGGCCTACTGAGCAAACAGCTTTCCTCCTGTGAAGCACGGAGCGCATGCAGAAACCTTCATCCGCTCGGCCCCACGGACAGCAGAGCGGGGCCGGACTGCCAAAGCGCTTCATTCTGCATGATCATAAGCCACTTACGTGCACAGCTGGGCAAACAAGCTGATTCATAAAAACAAAGCACAAACAAAGGCTTACGCTTTCCAAACGGAACAGACGGCTGGCCAACGCTAGCGGGAGGACGCGGTTCTCAGAACAGCGCGGGCTAAACCCATGCTCTAGGGGCCCGCCCCGGCCCCAAGAATGCACAGTGGTCACCGCACGGGTCACAGCACCGCACGGCCCAGAATGCCAGGCTAGGACTGCGAGGGCGCCCCCGAGGCCGCCAGACAGCCTCTCGCTCCAGGGACTCAGGGCCTCTGCCAGGTGCGGAGATGGTCCCCCTGGACACATTCAAGGGTCTGCCTGCACGTGGGAAGTCAACACCTGGGCCCCCCTCCCAGACCAGCAACGGCTGAATGCGCTTCTGTCAGCAGCAACCAGACGCAGAAGCAGTGTGGTTCTGGTGACATTTCCTGGAAATTTACAAAGAGAGGGGAGCAGGCGTGGAGGGACCCTGCGCATCCAAAGAGTGAAAGCCACTGTAATCGCTAAACTGCCGTCAGGCCTGCCGTGGGCCTGGTACAGTTCTCCTGGGCCCAAAGAAAGGAAGGAAGGAAATTCCTGGCTCTTCTGCCTCCATTTTAGAAACTTCCAAAGTCACACTAGTGGCAGAATCCAAAGCGTGCGTGTGTGTTTCTGTGTGTGTATGTATGTATATATGTATTATTTTAAGGAAAGGTGCGGGCAGGAGTGAAGGCAAGTAGGCAGGCAGGAAGAGAGAAGAAGAGAAAGAAGCATTTATTTAGTTGTACATGGATGTCTCTATCCCCACCCCACCCATCAGGCCCTGGGAGGCAAACCTTGGTCCTTGGGCTCTGCATCTGGTGAGCTGAACCATTAATCCACCAGGGTGCATCATAAAGCCTCTATATTTTTAAAAATGTGGATACTACGCCATGAAATATTCTTTACGTCTTAACAAAATGCCACCACTGACACACACCTGCCCTTTCACCAGGAGTCGAGCTTCAGCAGCCCCTCCGCAGATCTCCCAGAGCTACTGACTGTATTTTGGACTCGGCAACTATCCAGATTTTCCTGTGAGGTGTTTCTGGCCTTCCTTTAAAAAGCCACACTTCCCGTCACATAGCCCCTAGCCATTGCTGCTGTGCACTGCCTGGCACAAAGTCACAATCATCAAAGCAAACACTTCAGGAAAAAGAACACATTCTAGACTCACATCCATATTCTCCAATGGTGGGAACATATGGAAACAACTAATACATGAAACCAAAGAGAAAGAGACGAAGCCACAAGATGAGAACATCTTTAAGGATCTGAGCAGAAAGGGACATTCAGTACAAGGTACCAGCACGTGGGATACCGAGAAATAAGGGGCTTGCAGAAATCTGTCACACACAATTACCCTGCAAAGAAGTAATGCTGGATGCTTAGATTCTTTTGTTTACAAATTCAACTGAAGAAGGTACTGAAACCCACTGACTAGACAATCCTCAAGTCAGAATTCTCCCCAAACATCTAAAAGGTGGGGCAAACCTTTTCCAAGAGGAGTGAGAATAAGGAAAAGAAATCTGCAACAAGGAAAGCATTTTGCTTCACTTGTAAGACCAAGATATACAGCAAGGAGGGGAGGGAAATGAGCCATGGGTATAAATGAGAAGTAACTAAAAAAGGAAGACCAAATGGAAGATGAGCTCGTCCAGTGATCAGGGAGAAACAAAGTCAAAGATTCCTCAGGGACCACGTGACATCTTTAACTATAAAAAGGAGAAGGAGTGAAGGGGAAGATTTAGACAACAACCAAGGAGAAACTTCTAAAAACAAAACTAGATCAGATTATATTTTAAAATGAAATACATATCATGGCAGGAAAAAAAACGCAGATCGATTTCTATCTGAAAAGTTAGCCTATGAATTGACTCTGCTACTAAGAAACTTCGGGAACAGGTTGGCAAGAGCCAGAAAAGCTCCAGGAGAATGCAAATGACAGAAGATGGAGTCTTCCAGAGAAATCATTTGAAGGAAGGTGACATGAGCAGGCAGAGAGGAACCGGTCAACGGACTAACTGGAGCTGTGTGAAGATGCAGGTGTAGACACAAGGAATTAAGAGGGCGGTAAAATCAGAAATTTCCTTGTGTGATTCAGAAAATATAAAAAGCCTGCAAATACTGAAAACATGAAATAGGCAGGGTTATCCACACAAGAAGGTGGCATGAAAGATCCAAGTGAGTAGAACGGAGTAGGAGAGCAATGGCAGCAGCTGACGGAAGCCCGATGGGCAGAGGGGTCTGCCTTTCTTTTGAGGGATTTGGGGGGGAGCTGATCACAAGTACCTCAATTTTATAGATCCGAAGACTGGGGTCTGGAGAAGGGTAGGGCTCTAAGATCACACGGGGGGGTGGTCTCCACAGGAGGGGGACACTGGCTGTGGCGCGAGCCAGGGATCACAGTGACGCTATGCGACAGACAAGCGACAAGCAAGCAATGGGCAGTCTGGAAGGCGAGGTCCAGCCCCTGCTTCCTGGACTCAGGCTCCTGGGGCATCTTCCTGCACGTGACCATCGAGGCGAACGGATTCTAATAGTAGCGTCTCTGCAAGGCAGTATCTAATTCTTTATATTTTGAAGACGAAAAGCACAGCGAGGATAAAACGGCCTCACCCGAATCCAAAGCCACCAAAACACAGCCCAGAAGAGCCCAGGGACACTTCCAGACACGTAGCACCCTGTCAACTTCCCACCACGTGGTGCCAACGTGGTGCCAAAATAAAAGCAGCACATTAAGACTGACCCGGCGACAGTGCTCTCTCACACGTGCCCCTCGGGCCTTCACACTCCTTCTGCAAGAGCAGGATCCCAGAAGGACCGCCCCTCAGTGGCCTGGGGCCACGCCGCTGGAGACACACTGGATCCAGGGTGAGGTCCAAGGGGCGGTCTGTCGCAGCCGGAGTCCCCGCCACAGAGAACCAGCAAAAGCCAAGTAATTGCTTTTTCCCCTTCCACTAATAAGCTTTTCAGCAGAGGAAGAATTCAGCTTCCTGTAGTCAACAGACCCTTTTTTCCCTGCCTCTCCTCGCTCCAAATAATCTAAAGTGACTGCAATTTCAGTCTTGGCTCTCCGGCATTCAGCTCCCCCCGGCTGAGGTCAGGTGTCAAGAGAGGGCTCTCCATCTCTTTTCTGCTCTGCCTTCGCGTCACCCCGGCTTCCGCGGAACAGAGGCCACCTGCCTCCTGGTCCCGGCCATCACGTGTGTCACCAGCCCACAAAGCAGACTGCAGTCAGGAATCCAGGAAATGTTTTTGAAGACCCAGAAAACACTGGGGGGTGGGCTGCATTGCGGGGGGGTGTAGAAAAAAATAAAATCTCTGCTGTAAATACAAGCTGATGAGTAACGACCAACTTCAGAAGCTTAGGTGACCCGAGTCACCCATTTCCTGGTTCTGAAAACTGATTTGATGGGGGACGTTGTGTGTGTGGTGGCTGCAACACATGGCTGGTTCTGTGGGTTTTGGTTTACTTGTATGCAAATGAAGTTGGTAGCCAAGTTCTTAAGCTTGGGCTCAGGATTCCTGGCGCGGGCAACCCTCCACCAGCCTGGCCGCTGGGGAAACTCTGGCCCACGCCCTGCCCCGCCTCATTTCCCAGATGAATGAAAAGTTCAATTAAGAGGGGCAACCCCTGGTGCCCCCCACCCCATCTGCACAGAGATCTAAGTCAGAGGCAGAACTGAAGGTGAACAAAGGGACAAAGACAGAGGGACAGGATGCGAGAGAGAACAGGTGTGTGCAGGACCCGGGACGGTTCCCTGCCCTCAGACTGGACAAGAAGACGGTAAGGTGCAGCCGGGGGAGGAAGACCAGTCTGCAGAGATGCTGCCCACCAATTCTGGAAGGAAAGGAGAGATGGGCGGAAGCACCCAGGAAGGGTAGGGGCACCTTCAAGCCCCACCTCCCATGCCCTCGCCCATAGGATGTGGTCACTGACTCCTGGCGGCAGCCTGGCCTGTGATGGGAATTTATTTCTCTCAATTATGTGCTCTTGTCTCCAGTCTCAGTTCATCAGCACAGTGCAGTCTACTCAATGAAAGGCTCCCTAATGAAGTGATCACATGCACGGGGACAGCCGGCACCTGCCCGCTGGGCCGCGGGGGCTGCAGCCCACCCGGCCCTGGATCCAGCTGCTATGGGCCCTCCATCCCCCCAACATACACTCTCCATACTCCCAGGTCCCACCCATCCGGCCCACGAGCCTGTGGCCTGGGTGCCATCTTCTTTGACCCAATCACAAAGGCCTGATTGCAAAGAGAAGAAAAGGACTCAGAGTGGGGCCAATCAGTACAAAATCCAGCTTTCCTTTTCTCTGCCCGAGCAGTCCTTCACCCAACAAGCCTGCTTGTGAAAACCAGTACCAGGCGCTAGAAAGCCTCCATTTGCTGAAGTCATTAGTATGGCTCGTATAACATGGCAGTGATGCAGTCATCACTCAACAGCAGTAGATACTACCACTGCTCTCTCACGAATGAGGAAACTGAGGCTTAGAGACGTTAAGTGACTGGCAAAGGTCACTTACCACCTAACTCAGAGGTGACAGAGCTGATGCTAAGATTTATGGATACCCTAGTCACCACTGTGGGCTTCCCAGGAAAACTCACATTTCTGGTTGTGCTATCCATCCATCCATCCATCCATCCACCCACCTACCCGCCTTTATCCATTCACCATCCATCTATCTATCCACCACCTACCTACTTATCATCCATGCATCCATCTATCCACATAGCCATCCTCCTTCCATCCTGTCACCTGCCCACTCTGTATTCTGAGCACTGATCATGCAGCTATGAACAAGGCAGCAGGAAGAGGCCCTGTTCTCGAGACGCAAGGGAAGGAAGGAGGGTGGGAGAGAAAGGTAGGCAAAGCAGCTTAGGGAGGGTGACACTTGAACAGATGTGGAAGAAGTGAGGGAGTGAACCCCAAAAGGCCTTCCAGGCAAAGGAGCAGCAAGTGGAGAGAGAAGAGGGGGCTTGGAGAAAACGTTCAAGTCTTGGGGGGCAGGCTGCTGTGCCCCTTGGCAGACATGCTGGGCTAGAGGCACTACTAAGAGATTTGTGAAAATCAGAGCCAGTGCCCCTCTCTGAGCAGACACCATTCTGAACTCACGATGCTGCCTGGTCAGTAGACTGTGCGCTACGGTCCTTTAGGCGAAGGGTGTCTACGTCGGTGGGGGGACCCGAACAGCTTCCCATGGTGGCGTGTGGTGGGGAGACTTCCAGTAGAGGCTGCTGCGTTTCTCCACCTCTGCAGAAACGGGCATGGCCTCCTGAGCCTTTGCCTTTCCTGGGATGTGGGAAGGAGCTGACTCCAAGGAGGTGACTCCAAGGCACGGGGAGCACTGACCCTCCTTTGCTGCAGGTCCTGCCGGGCCTGTCATGGACAGTCCTGACATCCAGGGGCCCACCGTCAGGGTGCAGAGCGCCTCCCTGAGAAGCTGAGGGGGCAGCACCAGGCCCGGTGAGGGATTCATGTCTCAGACGGACTGCAGTCCAGACCTCGAAATGTGTCACCAACCATTCTGTATGTCACTTCCATGAAACAGTATTGTCCTTTCACCCAAATGCATTTCAGCTCACTATGCACACTTCATACTCACATGAAGCTACGTGGCCTTGGCAGGACCGCTTTTGAATGTGACTTCTTCTTAACAAGATTGAGGGCGGGGGCCTTTATTTTTCTTAAATGGGATGTGGTGGCGAGGTCTCTCCCTAGTGACACACAGATCTCCTGCAGTTGTGGTTCTGCTGCTGGCACCTCTCTCTCTCTCTGTCTCTCTCTCTCTCTCTTTCTCTCTGTGTGTGTCTCTCTCTGTCTCTCTCTCCAGGCTGCGTCAGGACGGATGCTGGATCTGCTGTCTGGGGTGCCAGGCTCCGGGCTCAGGCCCTCAGGGGACCTGCATTTGTGGTTAATAGTAACGAGCCAATGGGAGCACCAGCAGGCTCCATCACAGTTTCGATGGCCAGGAGACTAGAGCAGCTGGAGTCAGGCCTGAATGGGAAAAGGGGGCACCTGAGGAGACAGAAGCAGTGAAGAGGGGGCACCTCCTGGAGGAGCCCCTTATAGGTCTGCTGGGGACCCCTCATCCTTGCCTCCAGGCTTGAACCAGGAAGTCAAAACATGAAGGCAGTGCAGGAACCAGAGGCCGGGGGCACAGAGCCTGGAGACGGGCAGGGTGTCAAAAGCCAGAAACGGGGAGCTGAACGGAACAGGACACTGCATGGCCGAACCCACCCTGGAACCAGGTCAGCCTGAATGCCAGCTTCCACCAGGAGCATGAGCAAAAGCTGGCGGCGGGACGCAGGCCTTCTCCAGGCCACTCAGTCAAATGGCAGGAGAGCTGAGACTGGGGGAGGGGGCCAGCAGCTACTGGAGCCTTCACTCCACGCTGCCTTTTACAGTACACTTCCCAGAATAAACTGCCCCAAGACCTGAGCCATCACCAAAAAAGGCAACTGGCAACTGTGGAAACAGCCGTGGCCGGCCCTTCCCTCCGCCAGCACCATCCTCCTCCCCTCGTGGCGGGGTGGGGGTCAGGCCTGGTACTAATTGCCCCTGTGGATGCTGTGCAGTGTGGGGGGCTCCCTCCCCCCCGGTCCCCGGCTGAGCAGTTAGGAGCTTCCCGAATCATTAACCTTTCTGGGAGAGCATTGTGTGGGGAGGCGCCCCCTCTGCAGCCTGTTCAGAAGCCCTATTGATCTGCCACACTCGGTGCCTTCAAAGTTGTTTATGATCAATATGCAAATTGCCCATGACATTGATCCAGTATTAATTTTCAATTAGGGAATCCACAAGGGGTCTTGGAGGGTCAATACCTAACAATGCAGAGGAAACTCCACTGAGGAGTATCGGCTGATGCTGATAAAGGCTTCCCCAAGCCTCCTTCTGGAGAGTTCCAGGGCCTCTGGGTTGTCACCTTCACTTTGGCTAGGTCCCTCCTAAGTCAGACCCCTTCAGTCACAGCCGCCTCCCAGGCTGGCCGGCTCTGGGCTGTTGCCCCGTCACTCCCCGTCCACCCCACCCCCACCCCAATGCCACAGGGACACTCCCTGGCCCTGCGCCCCTGACCCCCCACCACGGGGCCCACCATCCTGACCCCAGGCCCCAAAACGCACCTCCACCTCTCCCTGCCACACCCAGACCCAGGACCACTCTCTCCCCTGGCTCCCCAGCCACACATACCTTTTTTCTCCCTCTCCCTCTCCCTCGTTTCTGCTTAGTCACGGAACGTCACCTTGGCACGCTGCCACGGCTGGGGCTGGCGCGGCTGGGGCCCCAGCCATCGCGGGCAGGCAGAGCCGCCGGGCTGCCAGGTTATGCTTGGCAAACCACCCACTGATGTCATTTCAGAAAACCAAGGGGGAAGGAAAAAGGCACTGCTTCAAATCATCTGTTTCTCCTTCTTTCTGCTAGCAAAATGTTTCTTCCTAATGAAACGCGGAGGGAGGGGCGCGCTGGGGGATGCTAATTACACTCATGCCTGCTTCCTCGAAGAGGCACCCGGCTGCGTGGGAGCCCCAGATGGGGTGGCCCCGGGGAGCCTGCGCCCCGCTGGGACTGAGTGACCGGGAGCTCAGACATCTCATTACGGCCCTAAGAGCCCTTGAAGGACTGGCATGGGAAAGCAGAGAAGTCAAAGGCCTCAGACAGCTGTGGGGGCGAGCAGGCAGGCCGCACGCCGGCATGGGGTCCAGCAAGACCCCCGGCTGCCTTCGCTCTGCCAGGCGCTCGGATGACTCTGCTTCCTCGATTTCCTCCATTTGGAATAAGCCCTCCAGGCTCTCAGGGTCACTCCTGGCCCACCCTCCTGCTTCAAGCCCCAAGCCCACCCCGATAGGGCAGTTTGTCGGCCCACGTTGGCGCTGTGCAAAGAGGCGCATTAGCTCACCAGACTAATTGGTTTATAGATAACATTAATTACCATGTTGCTCATTAATGGATGAAATCTTTATTGGTGCCATTGATCAACGCACTCGTTAGCTGGCCTCCTAACCAATGGCGGATGTAACAAGCTCTCTTATTGGCATATCAATTAATGCAATCAATTCCTAGCCAGCGGCTGCCATTCGCTCCCCTGGTAGGTCAGGGGCAGGAGACGGAGCCATGTCAAGCACACCTTGAGTTCCCGGTTCTCAACTGACTTGCAGGTCTCCCCGCTGCTTGGCGCATGCAAAATCGCAGCTACCTTTCCATCGGAAACTCACCTCTCCCTGTTCTAGTGGCAGGAGTCAGAGGTGAGGAGGAGAGGCGGCAGAGGCTGGGGGAATCAGGAGATGTTGGCAGATGAGGCCCTGACGGAAAAAATATGGTCCCCAGACAGGCCTCTGGACAAGCCACCAGGCAATGGATGGACCAGTCAGCCGATAAAAACCACCACCGCTGACCCTCTGCTCACCAGAGAAAGATTCCCAGACCCAGGCCGCAGATCCACAATTCACACTGCTGATCACACCTCACTCAGCACCTCTGACTGACAGGCCCTGGATGAAAACATCCCCAGCTCACATCCCACCATCCTATGGCAGCAGACCAGTCACATTAGAGATTACCACCCACTGTCCCAACCATGGGGCCCGTAAGTCTCTGCACTATGGCATCCAAATGTCTGCTGAAATGTGTACGATAAATCGGTTCCACAGTACTCTGCCAGTGTTAAAGGCACAACTGGGCACAAAAACTTCTCTGGGCAGTCATGAGTCTTTAGGTAGGTTGTTTTAGGAAAGTCTCAGGGACTGAGGGTGTGGGCGGGCCCTCGAACCATGGGCTCAGAGCTGGACCTACCGACAACCAGCAAACATGGAGGCACTGACGCCCAAGGGAAGAGCTGATACGTACCATAACTCGGGGAGGGGATGTGGGGAATGCCTGACCCCCAAGACATGCTTTAAAAGGATGAAGTGGAGTCTGCCTCCAAAGGGAGCCATATGAAATATGATTCCAGATTTGTTTCTCAAAGCCAAAAATAAATTAAAAAGGAAGAAAATCACTACTCCACTGAGAGGTGCTAGTGCTATTAATAAGCTTTGCAAGCATCCACATTTGGCTCACGGAGAGGGGCTACAAGCAACAAGAAGGGGCGAAAAGCAGATGGGGGTGGGAAAGCAAGCCGCTCTGTGGGGAGACACAGCCCAGGAGGCTGGCAGAGGCCATGGCTCAGGGACATAATTTCCAGCATCTGAAAGCACAGCTCAGGGCTTCTAGTATAAACAGTCGAAATATTTCTTCTTGTTTATAAATAGAAAGTGACATTTTCCCACATGGAACATTAGAGCTTCCATATTCACGGGACAGAGAAGAGAATTCTGAACAGACTGAGAAGGGACAAAGAGAGAGACCCCAGCCAGGCAGGCGTCACCCTCTGACAGATAACACAGAGTGGAGGGCAAGGGGCCGCCAACGGGAGGCCAAGACCTCTTCCACACGGAAGTTGCTCTTTCCATGGGATAGAAGGTACATGGGCTAAGCAGCAGTCATGGACGTGAGTGACAGGGAGATAGCAGACAAGGGGGCCATCGTCAGCCACTCAACACCACAGTGACTTTTACAGTGAGAGGAGCCTTCGGTTCTTCCAATGGCAAGAGTCCCAGGACGGAGCACCTCCAGCATAATGGTGTCTGAGCCGCTCTTTGCAAAATCCCACAATGCAACAGGAGCTCTGCAAAGTTGAATTCCATTTCATTTTAAGTGACTTATTAAATGACTGGCCATTAAGCGTGTAACAATAAAGCACATGCAAATGTGGTCTGTGCCAAAACGTAACCCAGCAGAGACTGGGGCATTAACTACAGTTAACTAGCTTTTGTGTAGACCTTTGAGTAAACTTCTGCCATTTCCACTCAACAGAAGACTCTGAAGTGGTAAGGCCCAGGGCCTAAAACCATGACCACGGGGAACTATTTCCACACAGATGAGGAGCTGTATAATAAAGGAGCCAAAACAAAATAAACACAAGCACAGTTGATGCCATTTAACTACCTTCCAGGACTTTCCATTTTGATCAAATTGCTCACTCTCTCTGCGTTATTTGCATTTTTGACTTGTAAATGCTATAAATCTGAATGCGTAAAGTAACTATGCCTGTAAAGGTTTTTTTCCATTGTTGGGTTCAAATGTGATGTCATACTTTAGGAAAGAGGGCCGCACTGATGAAGTTTACAAACCACTGTCTAGCAGAAGCACAGCTCTCGATTAAAAGTGCAACACAAACGCTGAAGAGCCTCCCTGAGAAGCAACACGGATACCTTAGAATTTTCGAGCAGAATTTGCAAACCCACAGTTAAGAGGTTGGCGAAGCCCTCTCTCACCCTTAGCCTGCTGACTACTATCCAGGCCTCCTGTGAAAGAGAAATGCTCCAAAACAGAGAGAGTGGTATGTGTGGTGCTAAGATTACAGCTGATTTCAAATCATTTCATGTTGTGCTTTTTCTCTACAGTGAAGAGTGAAGGAGCACGATGCCCTGATGATGTCCCATGGAAGCAAGTCCCTTTAACAAAGGGCTGCCTCTGGTGGCTCAGCAGTTAAGTCTGTGGCTCTGGCCAGCATAGTCCCATGTATAACCCGAAGGCCGAGTTCAAGACGTGGTCTGGGGGGAACAACCCAGATGAACAACTAACAGAAATAAGCAACTAGATAGATACATAGAGGCTTCTCCCTCCTCTCTCTGCCTGCCTGCCTGCCTGCTCACCATCATTCCTACCTGCTTCCCTCCTCAAAAAAAAAAAAAAAAAAGAGAGAGAGAAGGGGCGGGAACTGTTTCACCTGCATTGGTAAATCTTCAGTGGCAGATGCCTTTGTCTGGATACTCTAACTAGATAGAGAACATTCATGGTAGTTTCTCCCAACGAAGACATGAGCCTAGAAGCGCTTTCTTCAAGAGAGAAAAGAGGAGTTGGTGATTTGTACCAGTATTCATTCCTTCACCAAGTCATTAAGACACACGTTAGTTTGCACCTACTGGGTTCTGGGCACTGTGGGGCCAGCTGGACAAGAGGTCACATTCCTGCCCTTCTGGACTTACTCTACAGCAGACCCATGGAAGAAACATAAAGTGACTGTGTCACATCCAACCTTGTCATTGGCAAAGAAACCACTTTTTGCCCTAGGTCTCTGCTCCCAGGAGAAGTGGGAAGGATGGTCTTGGGCAGTTCAGCAGGGCAGTTAAGTTGGCCACACTCAGGACTATCAGCAAAGAGCAGAGACCACTCATGGATCAAACCCCACCCGCTCCAAAGCTTCTCCTCTCTCAGGACTCTGATCATGCTTCCCAGAATCTTCACCTGGGTGATTATATATCAAGGTTCTTCCACATGAAACACAGTCATAAATCAAATCTTATCAGAATTGAGCTATAAATCTGTGAAGACTCCAATAATGTCTAGCCAAGGGAATAACACCACAAAAGTACTTTTTAAACTAATTACTCAGATTCCGAAGTGCTGTCCTAATGAGCCTTCTTTCTGCCCAGAACTTATGAAGAGGAAAAACTACCTTCTGGTGCAGTAATTACTGCTTTCCCCTTCAAACTTCTAACTGGAGATCGATGCTGCATTTTAAGACTCATTGATTTACAATTAGCCTGGCTTTCCTGCTAAAGTGTTTTTTAAGCAGAGTTTACTTTTATTTTATTTGGAAATCTCCGAGATCTGGTTCTTGGATTTTACAACCTCAGGAGAGGGGATTGGAAATCTCTCCAAGAGGAAGACACACATCAGAAGCGAAAGGAGGAGAGGGAGGCAAACCAGATTCAGAATTGTGGCTAAGTAGGAAACGGAAGTTGGTGGATTCGCAGGAAAAAAAAAATTCAGAGGCAAAACTTAAAATTAAAAAAAAAAAAAAAAAAAGCCCCAAACTCCCACTGAATGGGAAGGAATGAAGCCCAAATAAAGAGAGGAAGCAGAAGGTGGGCGGCAGGGGAAGAGAGCGCCACACAGCTGTCAGGGTCGCTACAGCGGCCTCTGCTGGTTATTAGCATCCTTGGGAAGGAGGGGAAAAAAAACAATGAAAGAAAAGGGAAAAAAAAGCTTTGTGCATCTTTGCAAAACAAAGCACTAGTTAAAAATAGTGTGTGCAGCGGGGACAGTGCGCTAACGTGAGGGTCCTGGCAGCTCCCGCATTTGCACAATCTGTCCCATGAGGAGTGCAGAAGTAAGCGGAGCAATTAAGAATTTCATGCTGATTGCTTCAAGCATGTTTTTCTATGCCATAAAGATAATAGCATCAAGGATACAGCCTTGCTTCCCTCCCCCTCCCCGACTGGCATCCTGTGTCTTCTGTCTTTGGATTCACTCTTGGCCTCCAGATGCCCGTCAGCAGGCTGGGCACCACTTGATGGAATCAGTCACCTCTGGGCCTACAGCAGTGGTCACCATGCACCAGGGTGTCTTCCTGCCCCTGGCCCTGAGCAGACCCGCAAGAGGAGGAGACACGGCCAGGCTCCATTAGAGAAGCCCCATTGATGGAAGGCGAAGGTGGAGGAGATGAGGAAATGGCCTCTGAGCTGAGGGACCCAGGACCCACACGCTCCCCTGACACTCTGGGCCCAGGCTCTTCAAGGCTGACAATCCCCAGAGAGACTGGCTTTGGAAGATGGTCCCAGAAAGACGAAGGCAGAACACCAGGGTCCCCAACAACAGTGAAACGGGGGGGG